>QZFA01000142.1:0-80867 GCA_003614995.1 Cladosporium phlei
GTAGAGGACGGATCGGATATAGAGCTATATACGTACGTATAGTTAACCTAGTAGTATACTCTATTAATAGGACGTAGCTTAAAGAGCTATATTAGGATATAAAGTACGAAATTAGGAGTAAGCCGAGTCCTCGGCTTACCTACTAGGCTAATTAGTATACCTAAGGTAACTATTAGGGGCTATTACGTTCTAACCGTAATACTATCTTTTATAGGAGCCTTATACTTAACTTATATATTAGAGTTAGTAATTATAATAAATAGTATTTATTATACTAACTATTTCTTCCCTCGCCTTTATTAACTCTTAGTTTTAACCCGATTAACCTAATAGTATACTACCCCGTTATATCTATCTATTAGACTACCCTATAATATTCTACGTAACCTCCGATAATTACGCTGCTTCCGTAATATATCTTAGTTACTATGTTAAGAATATTAAACCCTTACCGTCGATATTTAACAATTTCTACTAGTACTATCTAAATAAACCTTAATATTCTAATACTAGACTAACTAAGTCTTCTAGAAGCTTAGCTTCTTTAGAAGAAAGCTAATATTAGGAAACTATCTAATATATAACTAAGAATATATAACTTAAGTCTAAGATATCTATACTAGATATAGACTATACTAAATACTTAGTTCTAACTATTTCTATATATTTCTTATTTATATCTTTATAGATTTTCCTACTTTCTTTATAGTATATCTTATATACTAAACCTTATTCTTACTTATAGTATCCTCCTAGTCTAGTACTATAATAAATAATATAATAAGAGATTTATAAATTAGTTAGATCTTAGTAATTAACTAAAGTAATCTAGTTTATTAAAGTTAATTAGTAGTAATTCTAAATAGAAAGAAAGAAAAAGTAAGATAGAAACAGTAAGATAGAAAGAAATAGAAAGAAATAGAAAGAAATAGAAAGAAATAATATATTAATTCTATAATATACTAAGTCTCCTACTACTTTACTTCTACTAATTACAAAGTACGTCTTCTCTGTAATAGCATATGCGAATACATTATGTAGCTTGCTATACTCGAAGTCAGCTCTATAAACCTCTCGAAAGAGACTCTCCGACTTACCCGGGATATACGTAAGAAAACCAAGTAGCAGGTACGCCCGATACAGCAGACCGACACCTTCAGTCTGCGTCAAAGCGAGCCAAACTAACCACGCCTCGCTCACCAATCCAGGCGGATAAAGCACGATGAAAGCGCTGTACCTGTTGTCGCAAAACATCAGCTCTCCTCTCTGCCAAATTCCTTCCATCCTCTCCGAAGCGAGCAGAACAACATACCTCAACCACTTCAAGCACCCCGGCACCTCTCCCGCCACCAGCAGCACGACGAAATAGCCGTAGCGCACGACCTCCGAGATTCCCCAAAACACTACACAGCCGACAAAAGGCCAGACACCAACCGCACCCTCACCCCTCCCATCCATTTCTCTCCCGACCACGATCTCCGGGAAAGCGAGCATGACAGTCCAAACCACAAGGTTCTTGCCTCCGACCTGGATGGCGGTGGTGACGGGCGAGGCGCGCACGAGTCCCGTCGCAGCGTGCGCGATTTCGACGAGGGCGAGAGTCTGCGTGATGGGGAGGAGGCCGAGTCCGCCAGCCCAGGTGCCGCCGGAGAGGAGGTCATGGTAGAGCTGGTGCAGCCGTCCATTAGCGTACAGCGTAGGCGCGGAGGTAAGGGTGTAGAAAAGCAGGTAAGTCCAGAGAGAGCACGACAGGCCGTTGTAGGCTGTCAGGTATGCGGAGGATAGAGCCATGGTCGTTGCTGTTGTCAGTTCTGCTGAGCGAGCGGAGAGGCAATGAAGCGCGCGGACGGCGGTGATGCGACGTGGAGGAATTGTCAACAGGTGGCAAAAGATTCATGTTTTCCAATTATTCTTCGGCTTTTACAATTTGCATCTCGGCCTGTGCGGCGAAGCAGGGCTTTAGCGAGATCACCAACCACAAACTTCGAAGTCAAGCGACATGTCGAGAAGTTTACGGATGACCATGTCGCAGGAACAACGGATGGACAAGCATATGACGGCGGTCAAGGATGGATATCAGTCACACCGGCCATGAATTTGGCACATTGAGCTGTAAGTGTCGCATCGCATGAAGTCTTCTCACATCAATGTCATTAGGTAATAACTCGAACTCCCAAACTCCCAAACTCCAAACCAAACCCATCCGCACCCCAAGCCTGCGCGACCCTCTCAAGCGTCCCATCTCCATTCGCCCACACTTTGTCCAACCTCATCAACCCCCTCCGCGCTTTGCCGGCATCGCGATTCCTGTAAACCGAGTCAATAAGCCGCACATCCCTCGGGCTCATTAAGAAACGTTTCCCGCCCGAATGGAACTGTTCATAGTCGACGCCGTACTCCCGGCTAACATTAGCATGCAGGTGCTCGCGCACTGCTTTCGCCAGCCGGACACCTTCCTGTCCCGCCCGGACAGCGGCCCGGTCGCCTCGGATAAGCGGGCGGGCGTTGTTTTCCAGCAAGAGCATGGAGGGCGACGCTGCGACGGCTTGCAAGATGGTGTTGATCGCTTCTTGCGGCATTGGCATGTACGCGATGTTGACGTATTGCAGCGCTGGGCGTTTTGCACGAAGCGCACCAAGGGCGCAGGATCGGTGAGCCAGTTGTAGTGCATGCCGAGGTTTTCGGTTGCGAAGCTCTGGCCGATGTCTAGCGCTTTGAAGTTGGGGTGGTTTTCGAGGGCTGAGAGGATGGCGGCGGTGGGTGCGTCGCCGAGACCGCAGGATTGGAGTGATAGGCGCTCGAGAGTATGATTTGATGAGAGACCGGGTGCGAGAGAAGTGGCTGCGGGCCCGACGGGATTGTTGGCCATGTATAATGAGGTTAGTGCGCATGATGGAAGGGCTAGGTAGCGGCTGATCTGTTCACACACTCGCTTGCTGATACCTGTGGCGTTGAGGTACAGATGGCGGAGAGGAATAGGTTGGTCGTGGACTGATAGAAGTGAGAAGAGCTCGGCCACACCCTCGTCGCCGAGTTCGGTCTGGTCGAGGTCCAGAGTCCTCAGCGAAGGACTCTGTGAGATCAAGCGGAAGACGTCTTTCGCAGAAGTCGCGCCCAAAGGGTTTCGTTTGAGCCAAACATTGGTGATGACGGGAGACTTGACCATGCTGTCAACGAGCCGAGTGAAGCCCATAGCATCGATGCAGTTTCCCGCCAGGTACCAAGTCTCCATTCGGTTTGGGACTTCATCGATGAAAGCAGCGATGGCATCTGCTCCGGTCGGACCGATGATGTTGTTGCTGAGAAGGAAGTGTTTCGAGAAAGCGTTGGGCTTCAAGCTCTCCATGAGATCGCCAATGTTGCGAGGTCCGGTCGCCATTTTGCAGAGATCCATGCGTCCGTCCGAATACAGCACACCTTTTTCAAACTCGAGGAGCTCGACATCGTAGTATGGCTCTGCACCAGGTTGGCTATGCTGGTCTTGTGTTGAACTGCCCGGATGCTGATGAGTGCCACCGCTGCGAAGATGGGCGAAGAAGGGCGCAAGCGACTCGGGGTCGGAGATCTGAACAGGCATTGGCAGCGATGGCGCACCGCCGAGCGACAGGGGATCTTCGACTTCGTTCCAAGGGCCTTGCTGGTTCACGATGCGTTTCCTCCAGCTGAGGAATTCGTGGTGGGCAAGTGCCTTTGCAGCAGCGCTGGCACGATGCTCTTTCACCAGCGCGCGGAGTTTGACGATGTCTTTCTCATACCGGATGATGGGTGCGAGCGAGTTTGGAGGGAAGTCTGGGTAGACAAGGGCAGCGACTTCGCAGGCAAGGTCGTGTTGAGCACCGCCGCGTCGAGGTGCAGTCAGTATCGCTTCGTCGATGGCTTCGTGTTTGTGTTCGGCGTCCTCTGTGTCTGTGTTATGGTCATCGGCGTCGTCAAGACGGGCTGCGAGGAGTAGATTGGTGCGTAGTACGTCTGCCCAATGCTTGGATGATACGTTTCGTGTCATTTTGGTCTGGATATCAGTGAGATAGTAAGAGATGGAGTTTACACTTTGCGACGGCTTGTTTTTATACAGGAACGCAACTTCCAAGGAGGAGCGAAGAGACGGCGGTGACTCTTGACTTGTGCCGGAGTCATAGTTATGGATGTATCAAGACAACGACTGGAACGTTCGTGTGGAAGGTACATGACGGGAGGATTGACCTCTTCACCGGTCGAGAGTCGATGGGCGATGGGCGTGAAGTATGTACATGTACCAAAGTCTCGACTTGGAACTCAAGGACCCCACTTAAAGTTCTGCCTTGTTGCCTCAGGCAGGAATCAATCGCTCCATATCGTCATTCGACCCTCTCACACTTTGATCTACAACCAACACGCCAACACGCACGAAACCACGACCACGATCGCGAGTCCTCCAACGCGTGACGAACGGCTGGAAGCGCCAATTTCGACAGTCTCCGCAACGCGATTGCACACGAGCTCGCTACCGCCCCGTCCACTGAACACCATGATCCTCAAACGCTCCGCCTCCACCTGATAAGCCGTCTCGTTGAAACCCTCGTACGGTTTGGTTATGGCGTAACCCCACGCCTCATCGGACTCGCTCACATTCCGGGCGTCGAAGTCTGCGAGAGAGTCGCAGAGTCAGTAAGAGGCAGTGGACAAGACAAGACATGGCATCTCGTGCCAGACGTACCATATGCCAGGGTAGTAATGCCGTAGCTCAACGCTGGACCGCCGCTCAGCATGCCTGCGCATGCATCCTCGCCTATCACCCGAAGTAGGTTCACGTTATCGGTATCACAGTCGCTCGACACGGCCACGTTGCCGAGCGCGCTGGCGCACTCCTCTCCGAGCGCAGGAACGCAGCTGGAATTATCCGGGTTCCACTGAGAAGACACGTTGTAAGGAAAGTTGATGTCCATAAGGTATGCGCAGAACGACGGGTATCCGGGGCCGTCGACACGCGAAGACCTTTCGCCTTCACTGGAGAAGTGCCACGTGGTGAAGGCCACATGTGCATCCGGGGTCGAGTTGGAAATGGCTGGGACGCTGACATCGCTGAGCAGCAGCGTCCAGTCCCAGTCACCGTATCCTGGAGAGCTGAAGCTCACTGTATGGCTGGAATTGGGGCTGGTGTCGGCCTGCTGGAGCGTGTCACGAACCCCAGGCGGCACGCTATTCGGGCTAGAACTGTTGCCCTCAAACTGGACGTAGTTGGCAAAGCGCTGAGCATGACATAGTCCGGCAACGAGCAAGAGTGACGCGAAAGTTGATGTCTGCATCTTGGTAGGCAGACTTGCAATGCAAAAGATAGGTACCAAGAACAAGGGCGCCTGAGAGATTGAGACGGAGAAGACTGTCCTTACCGCTGCATATGAGCTACAAGTACAGGCGACATTGATGTAATATCTTACTTGGCAAGCAGAGTCATGACCGACCAACTGTGAGCGCCGCGGAGCCAAATGCAACAATGCGGCGTAGTGATTGCTTTAGACAGGGAACAAACTTGGTATTCTTGGCAACTCCAATCCCTCTTGCAGATCAGAATCCTTCTGCAGCTCTTGTCGTCCCGAGTTCCGGACTGGACGTCTTGGCAAGGTAAAATTCCAGCGAGCGGACAACAAGATTCCCACGCACTGAAACATTACCGACATCTCAAGCTACCTTTAGCCCGGAGAGAGTCACATGCCTATACAACTATTAGCATTGACAAACTTACTTAGAGCTAAGCGCTCCGAAACCCTGGATCTTCACAGCAACTCCATTCATCTCGATCCTCAGTGGTCGGAGCACTCCGACGTTATTCGCTTACACTCTTGTCCCTCTGTAGCATGTACTGTCATAGTAGCCAGGATCGACACAACCGAGCTGCAACAACCGAGCTGCAACACTGCGACGAGTCCAATACGCCGCAGCACCGCAGCGAAACCATCCTTGCCGCCCGGAGAACGGTTCCTGCAATCACGCATCATAGTGCTTTGCCAAATGCCAGCATTATGCTTAGCCGCAGTCCTCTAAGAAATCCGTCGGGATTCTTGGCAAAATCACCACACCACTCACGATGTGAACCAAGAGCGACTACGCATGGGTCGAGAGGCGGTTCGTTGGACTCCGCGTTACTTACTTTGCCGCTGCCAAGATCGTTGCATGCGTAGCCGGCGCCTCATACAGGTAATACATGCTTGCGTAGCATTGAGTGTGTCATCACTACGACAATGATCACCTCAACTTTACCACCGGCCATCCATCCCCACTCCTCTTTCAATCTTCTACCTTTCCGAATCTTCGTCTTCGATTTCTCGAACCCATCACTATGGTCAACTCTAGCGCCAAAGCCGCGATTCTCTTCCTCTGGACGGCAGGAACTCTGACCTAAGGAATGACAGCAGGTACCGTTA
The DNA here is from genome assembly GCA_003614995.1 of Cladosporium phlei. Classification (NCBI taxonomy): domain Eukaryota; kingdom Fungi; phylum Ascomycota; class Dothideomycetes; order Cladosporiales; family Cladosporiaceae; genus Cladosporium; species Cladosporium phlei. The sequence continues at coordinate 6,399 of QZFA01000142.1, forward strand.
GAAGACAGCAATCCGATGTAAGATACAATGCGAAGCCATGATGCAAAACAGGCGTTAAAATCTCACCCAGAACGACGGTTTCACCCTCTATGGGCTCTCGAGAAACGTCCGACTCCCCGACTCCGAACAAGTGCTCACAGGCCGCCTGCCCGCGCACGCCAGATTCATTCCATACAGCGAAGAAACTTTCACAGCCCACGTGTCGGTTCCAGCAGAAGTCACGGAGGCAGGTTTCGCACTCTTCCAAAACTCCCTCGACGATGCAGAGGAAGTTTCGCGAGACGCAACGTCGACTTCCGCATTCAATGGCAATACCGACCTGAACATCGACTGCGAGGATGGGCAAGAGGGTGTCGTTTCCTGGTATCCTCTGGGCACGATCTACCAGGGGAGCTTCACGCCGTCGGGCGACCGGGTCGACATTTCCATCCCGGACAATTCTACATCTGGGACGATGCTTGGCGTGCGCTGTTTCGATTGAGGTCAGCGTACGGAGAAGGCTTTGGAGACTGTTTGGGAACGCCCGTGTCTTTTGTGAAGGAGGCAATGTTCTCAGCCGGCGACTACAGTATGAAAGTCCGGAAGCAGAATAATGCACCATCAGGTTTTCTCTGATATCTAGGTATTCCTAATTTGCAACACTGTCAATATGCTTGCGCGAGATCTGCTAAGCTGAACTCGTGCAAACAACTCAACCGTAGATCATTTGCTTTACGCAGCTATTTCACCACATCACAACAACGGACTGCGCCTCAGCCACTTCCCATACTCCACCACCATCTCCCACTCGGCACCTTGCAACGCGGTTCCAGCTACAAGTCGGCGATTAACCACAGAACCCGGCCCCTGATTGAGCTTCAACCCATGATCGCCCGGCCCTCTCCATCTCGAAGGACATACGATACCGTGAACGACACCTCCAGCCTCGTCCAAACGCTCGAACTCGGCTTTTCGGATCGCTTCGCCGGCATTGTCCTTCGCCATTCCTGTAGCCGCGACCAAAGCGTCATCGTCAGCTACCAAGATCGCGACTCCACAATAAGTATCGATCGCATCGAAGTCCGACAATCGTTCAAGCCCGATCTTAGGATTCCAGAGAGGTACGTGATCCCAGACCCGCTCCATTCTCTGGACTTTCGAAGGATCTACCCAGCAAGGCTCACCATGTTCGAAGACCCAGGAATCGAGCCTCACGATGGTTTGGTCTTCGCCATCGTGGACAACGGCTTGTAGCGACGACAGAGAATACCTATCGTCATAACGTAGCTGTTGCAGAGCCTCCTGCGCAAGGCTAGCATTATGGGCCACGCTGTGCACTTTCTTGCCTTTTTCCTGCGCGTGGGATAGGTCTTGTGGTCTGTCCAAGTGCATGTCGTACTCAGAAGTGGAAGCGATCCATCCGGTGATTTTCGCCGGGTAAGACTCTGGAGGAAGTGAGTCGAGTCGACGAGGCCATCGCGGGTCGTCGATGTCGAATAGCCAGAGAGGGTATCGTAAATTCAAGGTGGAGAGTCGTTGTTGGCGTTGGCATACGGCGTGGAGAGCTGCCATGCTGTGGTGATGTGAGCTGATTCTCGTTATGTGATGACTGATCGACCCAGATCGCTGATGGTGTTGTCGTATATTCCGGAGGGATCTCTTCCTGGAGCGGCGGAGATGAGAGTCTGCCTGGAACGAATCTCGTGATGAGATCCACTTTATCATCATTACATGAGCAATGACCCCATGGAGTCACCGCCTACCGTTTGCACGTCGTGGTGTCGTCGTTCGTCGGTTGGTACCTCAAACCAACACGAGCTAGCACAACGGTGGCAGTAGTGTGGCTTGCTCAGCCTCACCGGAAAGCTTGGTTGTGAAATGCTCTCATTGGTCAATAACACGACGGATGCATATTCACATCCAGGTGTGCGTACAATTTTGGAAGTCGAGTCGACTCGGATCGACGATGCTGCGTGAATATGGTTGTCCGTTCCTAAAATTGTATGTGAACGACGGACGATTGTTCAGACCGATCGACGACTTTCGAGATGCTTGTGTGTGTTGGGTTGCAGCTATACATGTACAGTGTACCCAACGGTGGCTCAGTACAGCGTGGCGGTGTCTCACGATGAACACATCCATCTAGACCTCGTTTATGCGACGAATCACGGCGTTGCTGACGCCTTGTTGGGTCGGCGTGCGTTGTTTGCTTCCAACCATTGTCCAGCAACACTCAGCCTGACAGAACAGAACAGATACTTAAAGTTTCCATCAGGTCCATGAACTCCTTGCTCCGAATTGTCTCATCATCTTCCTTCTCAACCGAACAAGATCTCGACCTTCAACATCAACTCGAAATCATGGGCGACAACCCCCACATCACCGGCCGCTCCGCTGGCTTCGACGCCTTCAACAACCACGGATCGAGTGTTCGCGTTAACTCCGAGGTAGCTCTCCAAGCTGCACTGAGAGAGATCCACCGCCCCGATCATGTCACCTGGGTCAAAGCCGAAGACTGCGACATTCTAGGCTTCGCCGAAGCCGGTCACGCCAAAGCCCATCTGATCGAAGGCGACGATACATACACCGCAATCCGCAAATACCAAACTCCCGCCCGCTCTCTCGACGAGCCAGAAGGCTCAGTAGCCGATACAGTATGGTTCGGTCGATGGGACTACGAGTACAGCAACCGCTCCATGCCCTGTTACAAGTTCAGATGGGTCGACGATGCCTGGAAGGTACGACAGTTCTACGCTTTCGTCACCGAGGCAAGCACCCTCGTGGCCAATCACTGCCCACACACCGAATCCCTCATCAAAGCCTGCGGAGCCTGGACGCAAGAACTCCACGACGAAGTCTACGTCTACGAAGACGGCGACTGGCAGAAGAACAAGACGCTCTTCAAAGCAGTCAGCAAGTCCTCGTGGGACGACGTGATAATCGATCCTACCATGAAGAAAGACATAATCCGGGACGTCGACTCATTCTTCAGCTCGCAATCCACCTACGCGCAGTACAACATCCCCTGGAAGCGCGGAATCATACTCCATGGCCCACCTGGTTGTGGAAAAACCATCTCGATCAAAGCCCTAATGAACAGCGTGCGCCAACGAAAAGTCGCAAACCTATACGTCAAGAGCTTCAAAGCCTCCGGCTGCCAGTCCGACCAAGCCAGCATCCGGCAAATCTTCATCAAAGCGCGCGCGGTAGCACCCGCACTCCTCATCTTCGAAGACCTCGACAGCCTGGTCACCGACGAGCTGCGCTCGTTCTTCTTGAACGAAGTCGACGGCGTTGAAGACAACAGCGGGATCCTGATCATCGGGTCCACAAATCACATTGACAGGCTCGACACGAGTATCACCCGACGCCCCTCGCGCTTCGATCGCAAGTTCCACTTCAAAGCGCCTTCGGAAGCGGAGCGGAAGTTGTATGCGGAGTACTGGCAGCAGAAACTGCAGTCCAACGAAGACATCGACTTCACCGACGAGGTTTGTCGGGCTGTGGCAGCGTCGACCGAGGGGTTCACTTTTGCCTATCTGAAGGAGCTGTTCGTGCAGACGCTGTTGATGCATATCACTGGGAACTCGGATGACGCCGGGGAGGTCTCTTCGGAAGAACAAGGAGGAAATCCCGAGACGAGTGGAAAGGAGGCTCCTAGTACCAGTGTGAGCCCAGATTTGGAAGGGAACCGCTTTTATCAGATCCTCCGTCGAAGGATCAAGGCACTTGCCGAAGATCTGGAAGCAGTGGATGGCAAAGACGCCAAGGAGGAGACGCAAAGTGATAAAGCCGACGAAAAGGCAGAGCCGGAGAAGAAGACCGAGGTTGGAGAAGAAGATTAACATTCCCGATGATAGCTTCGGGAGTGTATGCGTATTGTTTGCAAGCTGTGTCTGTATTCTCGCACAAGTCAGCTTCAATTGCTCGATCATCATAGCCATAGAACAACAATACTACCATCTACATCTCACCAGTGAGCATTCGAAAGAGACTGTGTAACAAAGACGGCGATGCCGACCCAGCCACAAAGGATATATTTACTCGGTCAAGAGTTCCTTTATAACAAAGCGTATCTCGCCGGCAACCACAAAACCCTCGCCACAATCGTGTTCGCCGGCACACCACCTCTCCAGTCAGCCGGGGCATGGCCGAATCTACCCAACGCAATGCACCATCTCAGGCCTTGGGGCAGATAAAGCAATCTCCCCATCACCAGCACCCTCACACCTCAATCCTCACCGATCGCGAACGGGAACTCCTCCCACTCTTCCCCATCCTCCTCAACCGGCGCCTCCTCCAACTCCCCAAACCTCGCAAGCTCCTCGTCTCCCAACCTCTCAACAACCCTGCCGCCACCGCCCACAGCAAACAATGATGACGACGATGCCTCAGCAAACCCATCATCACCACCAGCATCCCCAAACCTCTGACTCCGCCTCGCCCTCAACCTCGCACTCCCCCTCCCAGCTCCCCTCCCAAAACTCTCCTCCACCCTGCCAATCACAGGGAACCTCTCTCTAGCTTTCCTGACACCCGAGACGCACTTCTCGATCCCTTTCTCGAAAGTGGCGGTATGTGTGAGCCACCCGACGTCTTCGGCGGCGCGGCGGAGAGCGGCTTCGAGGTAGGTGCCTGTGAGGCCTAGGGCTTGGAGGGCGGCGCGGCGGGTGGCGAGGGTCGTGTGCTGGATGGGGCCGATTGGGGTGAGGCGGGGGAGGGTGTGGAGGGTGGCGTGGGTAGCGAGGGTTCGGGTGGAGCGTTCCTGTGCGGAAGAAAGGGTTAGTGGTTGTTTGGCTGGGTGGTGCCAAATGATCTGTTTTCACGGGATTGGAAATGGATATATCAGGTGGCGAGCGAGGGACAAAAAGGGGAGGAACAGGGATTCGACGAACCTCGGGCAAATCAGTCGCGTCGTTGGTGACAGCGACCCAATCTGTGAACTCATCGTCGAACCTTTCTAGGTCGACGAATAGATCCTGGGTTTCTTCTTCTTCTCCATCCTCGTCGAAAGCTGGTTCGATCTGTGTCTGGCTGGCTCCGAGGTAAGCCTGGAAGGCACTTCTAAGATTGCGCGATTGGAACTCGAGGCGGTGGGCGAAGCGAGTAATTTCTTCTTTTGCTGTGATCGTGACGGCGGCGAGGATGTTTTTTTCTTCTTCGTGTGCTGCTTGCGAGCGTGGTGGGTTTTGCGATGAGGGTGCCATGTTGGCGTTGTGGTTTTGCGATTTTTGTGACATCGGTGGGAGATGTGGTGGCGCGATGTGGTGGCGCGATGTTTGGTACTGTAGAGACGCGCGAGGAGTGTTAGCAAAGCCAGGCCCTCCAAGATGTGACTGCGACGATGTAGGCAACGTGAATGGCAGTTGTTGTTGCAGATCTAGGCAGGTTAAGGCAGGTTGAGTTGAGTTAGGTCTTAAAGTTCAGGCACCGAGCCGGCTCACGTGATGACCTTTCGAGGTCGAGGATTGGTTAAGGCCTCGTGTCACATGCGACTCGAAGGCTGGTACGGCAATGCGAATGGGACTGCGCCTGCAAGTCGAGATTGTGGTAGGCAAACCTAGCATCGGTTATGAAGTGTGCTATACAATATTACGAGTGACCACTGGAACTCTGTCCAACTCGGGCAATAGATTGCTCTGCAAATCGTACGGTGTCAGCGATGTTCCCTTTGATACCAGAATCAACGACTAAACTCGCTACACCTACGACCTGTTCTGGAATACTGGATTTGGCAGTCTGTCGAAAAGGGAGCTGGTCGTTCGTGAATTTCGAAGCCAAGGGCGGGCCGGATTGCCTATAATCGTCAAGACTGTGGTAATCAACCCCAAAAGATCATCTCGATATGGTGCTCTACAGATGTCAAAACCTTGTACAACGCATGCCGCCAATGAAAGCTTCCTCGGTGCGTACAACGAACTCGAATTTTGCAATTCGCACGCCCTCGGCGGCGCAACGACCCGGACCCGGTAAGGTTGTTTGAAAGAATTCTGAAAAAGTGTACGTACTGCGAAATACGCACCAGCAGCTAAATGATGCTACTCACGCAGAATTCCTGCGATGCGCCCGAGATCGCTCCAAGCCTGGCCTGTATCTCCTCGGGATGGTGGAGGCGCCCCAGCATCCCGTCCCAGCTTTACTTGCCGTCCGCAGCACTCGAAGGCTCACCTTCAGCAGCAGGGCGATGCGCCGGGTAATCGCCGTATCGTTGCCGCAGGTTGTCAATGTGCTCGCTCCAAGACTCGCCACTCGCAGGTGCGGCGCCGCGAGGATTACTGGCAGCAACGCTTCGAGATCCACCTCCCATCATGCCTGGCGGTGGAGGCGCAGCGGTTCCAGGAGCAGGGGCTCTTTCGCTCTGCATGTCGTGCTCGGAGATTTGCTCGGCTTCTTCGCGAGTCCGCTTCCTCTGTGGCGACAAGGGCTGCTGCGCTGAAGAAGAGGACGGTTCCTTGTTCTGGCCGAGGAGCTGCGATTGGAGGTTGAGGATGTATTCTCTGAGCTGGCGGTTTTCGTCTTGCAGGCTTTGAAAGTCGTTTTCCATTGACTGGTAGCGTTTGACTTTTTCTTCGAGTTCGGTGATGTAGCGTTCTTTTCTCTGGCGGAAGGCGCGCTATCGAGTTGTTAGCTTTCGAGGATCATGAAGCATGCTTGACAAATTAAACGACACGTACTTGAGCGGCCCTGTTCTGAGCGGCGCGTTTGCTAGTCGAGAGCTCTCTCTTGGACTTGCTTCCCTCCGGGCTCTCCTCGCTCACGTCCTCGTTAGACATGGCGCCGTAGGAGTTTTGCTGTGAAGCGGCGTGGACCGATTCCATGTGACTGCGCGGACTTGCAGACGCCGAAGTCTGGTCTCGTTTGTCGGCGGCGTTGCTTGGAGCAGATGGCTGGAACGTCTGGGGTTGTTGAGGTGGAGCATCAGACGGCCTTGCGGTACTGAAGAAGCGGTCTCTTATCTCTTTGAACTTCTGGTCTGGTGGCAAAGTCAGGTCAGCATTCGTGGTGAAAGTGGCACGTCAGGCGCGCAGTTGGGAGGAAAGTCACTGACTGTGGTCGGGCATGTCCACATCTTGGCCCGGTTCCTGGCAGGGCGTGAGGTCAGCGAGAGTAACGATAGAGCGGCGAATGCCATGCTCTGTCAGTGGTATTGCGGGTGTCGGGTGGGTGGTGGGCGGCGAAGGCAGGGACGGGAACAAGCGGCGCGTCGCTTACCTGAGCGGTTGCGTGTTGCATGGTACAGAGCGGGCCAGCCTCAGCACGGCGACAGAAGAATGACAGCGACTGACAGTGCTACACTTGACGAGCGCCGTGTCCAGGCGCACAACTCGGCGATAAGCTAAGGCGACCAAGGTACTGTAAGGTATGCGACTACGCGACTCTTGCGACCGATTGCCGTGCTTCTTCTCTTTCTATACGACCAAAAGACGCGGCGCGACTGGACGCTGCTGACTGTGGTGGTGTGTTGTCTGTCGGTGGTGGTGGTGATTGGTTTGGCAAAGGCGCGCACTGGACGAGGACTGGAGAATAGCAATAGCCGAGCCTACGCGACGAGTTCGAGGATCAGTATGGGAGTGCGCGAGAAGTGAGAATGGCATGGGAGTGGGAGTGGTCGCAATGTGCTACTGCACGGGAGCAAATCATGGCCGGACATTGAATATCCGCAAGGCAAGGCAAGGCAAGGCAAGGCAAGGGTGGACTTACTCTGGTGAGAGAGAGGTATATCTTCGAAGCTGAGATGTGGTCCGGCGGCGGGCGCTCAATCCTTATGTCAGCACCGCCAAGATCACGCGTCGGGAATCGGCACTGCTTCCGCCGGCAGGAACTCAACTCTTGTCGATAAGACATCCTCCCATCCATCCCATCAACACATTCACTCAGTCTCAACAACGAGATATCCTCCCATCAAATCCATTGAATCGCTGCATATCCTCGCCAACTCATCAGACACGGCATCCAATCGTGCCATCACCAACAATGATCGCACACTCTCCGGCACCCCTGCCACGTCCGTCCGTCAGCGCCAGGATTATGCATCACAGAATAGACTTGGATTAATAAGCATGAAAGGACGAGCCGACACTTGGAGGTTGCTCGAGTTGCACTCCCGCGTAACGCCGGTTAATCTACCGACTGGGGATGGATGCTACCTCACCTCCAATCACGTGCTCTTTCTTACGTCGGAGTTGATGACCGGACGCACCATGTCTTGCAGCGTGTTGCAAATCACGGATTCCTGCCTTGACACCTTTGCAGTCTTACGCCATCTGGAGACATCTGCCTCGAGTCAAGCTCACGATCGGACAATCTAAATACTATGTCGTGGCGTTGCACCACCACTGCCAAATCCGCCATGGATAGTCCGGCAACCATTGCGGCATTGACAATCCCACGCTTGGGAATCCTCTCGCGGTGGGCGACACTCCACCAACTGCAGCGAGGACGTTGCCGCATTCGGGCTTGCTGGTGGTGAAAAAACCGGTTTGCATCGCGACCATCATGCCAGTCATAGTGTTGTGACACTCTCGTCGAACCCCCATCATAGTCATCCAACACGTAACGCGTCCTCCAACACTGACCAAGAAGCGTTTGGCATTCAAAGAAAGAGTCCCACGACAGCAGTAAGACTCCCGCAACCCTTTCACACACAAAAGTCTAAAGCCATGTCCAAACCTGGCAGCCGACATAATCATAGCATAAACATCACGCACATCACACCACCAAGGCCGCAAGGCAAAAGGCTATCCCTCGATGGAACGCTCTTGGGAAGCCTAAGTATGGCGTGGTAGATCTCACAGTCCATCTCCCGGGCTCGCTACATGTATACAACTCCGAAAATGGGCAACAAAAGCACTTCAACTCCTTAAAGAACAACATCAATTCAGACGATACCGCCAAATCGCAAGCAAGCAAGCCGATCACGAATCTAGACCACCACCACCACCCGCCACCCACCGCCCGGAATCCGGCAAACTACATCCAGCAAAGCGTACAAGGCAAAACCCCCACGGCAGGAGTCACTAAGGCTACCTGTCTGCTTACTCCTGTCCCACTCAGTGCCCAAAAAAGACCCCAAAAAAATGTCACGTGACACGCTCAGACATCGCAATCCATCACTCCACCCTCAAATCCGAGTAATCAGGCAGCCGGACATCCTGAAACCTTATCACTCCAAGATTTCTCTCCCTCCACGCTCGCGTGTTCGATGATCGCGCTTACATGATTGGTGAGATTACCACGTGGCAGATTACTGTGACCTGACCAACTGAAGTTGACCAACGAGTGAGAGTTTAAGAAGTCGGGACGGAGTTGAGACCGTTCAGAGACGTCTCCTTCGACTGAAGTACCTTGCCTTACCTTGGCAAAAGTCGTCCCCATCGTCACCTGATGCGACTACATAAACCTCCGTACCAGGTATCAAACGGCTTCTGTACATCCAAAACATGCGCCCAGTGCCATCGAGACACTAGGTAACAACAGACCACAGAATCCAGATCCCAGGATACCCACCCAGCTCTTGATGGCTCAGTCGGAGGTGAAAGAAACCCACGGTAATCAGCGAAAGACACGGGTGTAATTTCCATCACGGGACTATCTTGTCTACTCACGGGTTCCTGGTTCCTGTCAAACGGACATACTAGCTCCAATGAAATAGTCCACAACAACATAACTTAAGGCCAAAGCATCGAACGAACAAGTGCCGTATTCACAACATATATATATCCATCAACGCGAAAGAAAATCTCTCTCTCTCTCTCTCATTAACGTACTTTGAATCCGTGGTAGCGCAGTCAGTGGCAGCATCATTCTGGAGTGAGCAAAAGAACAAAAAAAAAACAAGTAAGCAAGCGACTCTCGAACGCCCATGACCGACATACCGTCGAATCGTTCCAGCGCCTTTTCCCCAAATCCCATAACGCACCAAGCAGAGAGAAGAAAAAAGGAAAGAGGGTATCGCCAGGACGCCGGAAAAAAGAGCAAAAACAACAAAAAGAAACGGGAAATCCAAGTGCTGTGCAGACATCGATCGCCTCCTGTAAACTCCCACTTCCACACGCACACCATCGGCATCTACCTTCTCGACTTGACTTCGAGCCGATCAGCAGTTTTTGAGGTAGTTACTCGGCACAAGCCCAGGCCTACCCCCATTCCTGCCCACGACTTCAGCTTCCCACCAGCCGTCGTCTTGCAAGCGCAACACAGCGAGGATGTCTCCCTTGCCGAAGGAAAGTTCTTCGGGGATGGCGGCTTGGTACATGTACATGGCGCGAGCTAGAAAGAAGAAAAAGTTAGTCAAAACACTTAATCGGATGGAAAGAGGGAAAGCTCTCTCGCTTCGCTCGCTCGGCACTTACAATAATGAATAATCGGCCTCCCATCCTTGGTCATCTGCCGCTGCGGCCCCTGGCTCTGGCTGCGATTCCTAGTCGCCAGCTGCTGGCTGCTCCACCCTTGCGAGCCGCCTGCTACACTTCCTTCGCCGTAGTACGAGCTCTGCGGTCTGCCCGCGCGTTGAGCCTGAGGAGGAGCGGCGCCGTAGGCGTCCCCGCCGGGAGCGAGTTGCAATGCCATAGCGCCACCGGCCGGATCGCCGCGGCTGCTTGCTGGGCGGCTGTTGACGGTTCCCATGGAGCTGCCGGGGCGCGCGAAAGCTGGGTTTGGGGATGCGGCGCGCGGAGGTGCGACTTGGGGCTGGGCTTGGTAGCCGGGCGAGTTTCCTCTAGAAGCGTAGCCGCTGCCGTAGTTGGGGGCTTGTTTGATCGGGTTTGTGGAGTTTGCGCGTGGGCGGCCGGCGGCTGGAGGAGGGGCGCTCTGGTAGGGGTTGGGAGAGGCTCTGCCGCCGTTTGAGGCTCGGGGGTCGCCGTTGAAGGAGGGTCGCGGGCTGGTGCTACGGAGAGGTGCTGGGATTGGAGAGGTTGAGCGTGGGATTGGAGCCATGCCTTGGCTGCCGGCACGAGAGGTTGGGCGTGCGGTGTTGGCTGCGCTGAACATGTCTTGCTTCTGCGCGACGTAACGTTCGGTGGTCTTTCGCATGTCTCTGCTGGTGTGTGCTGGCTGAGGTGCTCCAAGACGGCTGACGGGAGGCTGGTCGTAGGCAGGCGGTGGAGTAGCGCGCGCTCCAGTGCTTGCAAACGGTGTAGGAACTGCGCCAACTGGCGCTCCACGGGCGTCGAGAGCAGGTGCGGGAGTCGACATGCCGTAGTGTCTGTCCGCACTTTGACGGACGGACGCTTGTTTGGTGACACCCTTGAGCTCGGCGAGGGCCTGTGCGATTGGATCTTGGCCAGGCTGGGCCGCACCGCTCTTTTTGGGTGAAGTGCGTGCGTCTGGCGAGGCGACATCGAAGACATTGTCGCCTATGCCAAGCTGATAGTTGGGGGTTCGTGAATCGCTTTGATCCGCTTCTGGTGTCACAGTTGGTTGCTTGGTCTGCCATGTGTTCGCCCTGTTGGCAGCACCGAAGGCAGGCTTGACTGGCGAAGTGGATGCACTCTCTGCACCGCGGGTATTCGCAGCAGGAGCCCAAGTGTTGCGGTTTGTTGGTGCGGCCGAGGAATCACGAGGAGCCTCGTTCTTCTTGAAACTCCTCCGACGGAATGGTGAGTTGAAGAAGCCGCTCTTCTTCTTTTGCACAGGCTTCTGCTCGGGCTCGTTGGACATTTGTGAGACCGCAGACATTTGCGAGACCGCAGACATTTGAGAGACTGCTGACATCTGTGAGAGTGCTGACCCGTTGTAGTCTTTCATCGGAGACTGCTGTCCGCTCGGTGGCTCCATGTCGGAAAGCGACGTCGGGTTGGTGTAGTCGCTGTGTTGTTCTTGACTGCAGTTGCTACCTTGTCGGATGGGCGAACGCTGCGAGCGCACTGATTCAGGCCGGCAGAACTGGGTCATACCATCTGCTGGGTATGGGTTGTGAGGAATCTGCGGTGCATCGGCGTATGGGTTGTGCTGTGACGATGCAGAAGGGTTGAGAGGTGGGATATTGTTGCTTCCCACGGAGCCTCTGCCGTTGTACATTCCCGGGCCAACATTCATAGGCAGGCCACGAGCGCTTCCACTCGAAGCCCGGCCGTCGAACATATCCATGGATGCGCGATTCTTGCCGAGACCCATCTCCTCCCTCAAGCTCGAGTCAGGATCGTGGTGGGACTCAAATGTGCTCGGCTGAGGCGATGAAGATCGGAACGTGGGATTCATAGTCCGTTGGAATTGTGCAACTGAGTAGTTGCCGTCATCCGAGTCTGCGGTGGACACATTGTCATCAACATCGCCGCGGCAGAAATTGATGTACTTTGGTGGGTCTGGAATCTCCTGGCCTGTTCCGAAATCTTGGATGAAGTTTGTGATGTCCTTCTCGACGTCGCAGTCTTCCAAGCTCAGTCTGACTTTCTCGCAGCTCTGGTCGTCGCTCACGCAGACAGTCGAAGAAATGTTGGCGAAACTCCACAGGCTGCTCTTGAAATAGTCCACGCGCTCCTCCTCCAGATCCTGGAACTTGTCGCAAGCCGCTTTCCATTCCCGGTTCCATCTTCCTGTAGTCTCCTCGAGGATTTTCACGGCCATTTCGTATTCGTTGCTGTTAGTGCTCATCTGAGCTTGTGTCTTTTCGAGTTTTGTCTTATTCTTGCGCTCTTCCTGTCCCATGACCATGTGACCTTGTGCGAGGTAGCCTTTGATCTTGAGGCAGTCTTGCTCGAAGCGGTCTCTGGTCTTGTTGACTTGCAAGGTTTGTGAGTTCTTGGTCTTAAGCAGCTTCTCAATGCCGCCTTGGATCATCTTGCGACGCTCCTTGATTCCACCAGCGAAAGTTGCCAGAGGGTCTTCCAGTTCCATCTTCATTTGCTGTGCGATCATGCCGTGCTGCTTTCCCATGCCTTCCGTCTCGGCCTTGACAACGTCCATGCTCATGCGTAGTGTTCCAGTTTCGGTGGATCCGAGGGGTTTCTTGGCCAGGTTCAACAGTTTCTTTGCATAGTCGGCTTCGATTGCTGCTCTGGCGGCGTAGAATGCGTGTAGTTCATCGCCGGCGATCTTTGCGTTGTGTAGTCGTGTGAGGAGAGGAGTGACGCCAGCGTCATCTTTGCCCCAGAAGTTGTTGGCGACTGCAGTTTTGGTCAGCGTGTGGCAATGAAAGGGTGGTGCGTTTCTGCTCACAAGACAATGTGACTGAAGGGCCTTCCGAGCCCGCCACGGTGGGTGGCATGATGCCGCCGAATGAATGTGAGGAAGCGCGATACTGCTGGTGGAGATAGCGATGCTCTACGCAGATGTTGGATGCGGCAGTGACGGATAGCGAGTGAATGTGTGGTGTTGTATGAGGTTGTGGGTAGGGGTATGGAATGGGTTTTTTTTGTTCTGGTAATAGAAGTGGATGCTATACCGTGAGAGCGAGTCGACGCTCCGTCACCGTCTCTTTCCTCTGTGCCGTGCGCTGTCCGACTCCGCAATCAACAAGCCCGTTGCGATGGACGACCAACGGCGGGCCGAAGTTGCCGGATCGCCCGCCCGCCACTAAACCTCGATTTGGAGATTCGTCCATGTTGTTATTTCCCGACACCGTCATATATCTTGTTCTTCACCTGGGAAACCCTGCATTCGCACTCGTCTCTGTGCCAAAAGATCTTTTTACCGTCCGAGTGTTAATGAACGGCTCGCTGAACCTGACGCGCCTGACACATGTGCTGCGTGGCGACATGGATACGTACAGTAAACCAACGACGTGCTCAAACGAAAGAAGTCTCGTCTCGTACCAGACAAGCACACACCTACCTATCTAGCAGAGCAACACGATCGACTGGGCCGCCAACTGTCTGGATAGTATGCCCGTGTAATGCCCCCTCTATCTCGTACACGTCCTTTCGGACAACTAAACATCCAGTACCAATGCATCCCGAGCTCTCTGTCTTATTCAGAACTAACCCCAACCCTGACCCTGACTTGGATGAAATTCTTCAAGACCTCCGAAACCGCCACCACAACAAAGACACTGTCTTACGACATCTAGATATGATATCTTCCCGAACTAGGTACCTCAAGTGATACTCCATCATCATCGCCATTTACGCGCGCGCCAGAAGTGTAGCAAAGACTACACGGCCGCCCACCAAATGGTCAATCTTCCGACTGGCTACACCAACACTCAAGAGTATGCACAAGAGGTCATTGCTTTTTTGCATGAACCGCTCTCGATACAGATTACAGGCGGCATCCATGTAAATGATGCATTCATTTACGACGCATGGGGAAAATTACCGACCGAATGGACCGCATGGTGGGAGACATCTTCCAATCCGCAAGAAGCACAAAGAGATCTTATCAACAGCTTGCGCGAAGAGCCGGTGGAATCTGACCTACCTGGTCGACCACATAGTCTGTCGAAATGGCTCGAACGCATCCGAAGCTTGAGTCTCGATCGGAAGCAAAATGTCATGCCCATTCCAGAGGTCGAGGTGCCAGAGATCATGGCTAGTCGTATGGTGACCAAGAAGCTGGCGGAAGTACGTGCAGGTGCTCGTTACATCAATCATATTTGCAAAGCCAACGGCATCACTCACGTAGTCGACATTGGTAGCGGACAAGGCTATCTCTCATTGACACTAGCAGCGAGTGGACTTCGAGTCCTCGCCATCGACGGCAGCTCAAAGCAAATCGCAGGCTCCCAAGCAGCGGCTCGACAAGCTGGCCTCACCGAAGGACACCAGATTACACACCTCGTCCGTTTCGTCACAGGCACAAAAGAAACAAGCGCAGAGATCGAGACCTGGGCCGCTGGAGAAAAGTGCCTGCTCACCGGCCTCCACGCTTGCGGCTCCCTCTCGGAACACATGATCCGCCTTGCTACCAGCGTGCAAGTCCCATGCATCTCACATCTCGCAGTAGTGGCCTGTTGCTACAATCACATCTCGCCTCTCTCCGCCTCCAACCCTCTCGGCTTTCCGATCTCTTCCTTCATGCGGCTCAACAATCTCAACCTGTCCACCTCGGCTTTGATAACAGGCTGCCAGGCTCCCACAAACTGGGCCCACAATCCCGATTCTTTATTCGGACGAAAACATTGGTACCGCGCTGTCCTGGAGAAGTTGTTGCACGACAAGAAGCTCGTCAACCAACAAGGCCAGAGACCCGTCTGGGGGATCCGAAACGGCGACCTGAAAAGCTTCCAAGCGTACGCCGCTCGCGCTCTGCAAAGTCTACATCTTTCCGAAGACGTCACCGCCGAAGAGATCGCAGAGTACGAAGCAAGTTATCGGGACAGGACGAGTGAGACTGCAATTCTGTGGACTTTATCAGTGCTGCTTTGCAGAGTCGTGGAATCGGCGATCGCTTTGGACAGAGTATTCTTCTTGCAAGAGGCTGGATTGGAGGCGGACGTCTTGCCGGTTTTTGACTATAGGGAAAGTCCGAGGAATCTGATGATTGTCGCATCGAGGTGATGATGTCTGAATCAACATGGCTATGCCGGTTGCGATTTGTTGTCATCGACTGCTCGGCTCCGATTATTTCCTCACGGCGAGCGCTTGATCCGGCGTCATATACACGACTACGACTCCATCCTCACCACACGCGCATGCGCGTCAATCCGATTGTTTAATCAAATCGACGTTCTCGGCAGTCCTGACTCCGACCTCTCACTAGAGGTACCTTGTTCAATCCCTTTGTGATGCTATCTGCCGGAGCAACTTAGCCGGCGATTCATCGCATATCTGGCAGATACGCCAACAACAGTGTCCTGCAATCCCTTCTCTTCTCTTGTCGACTTTCCCTCTTGCCTCTTGCATCCTCTGGGGCAACGAATTGTCAAACAAGTACCTCATCTGTCGGAGGCTTCGGCGCCGAGGGGCTCTGGTCCGCCGCTGATAGCCAAATTTGAGATCAGATCGAGAATCCCGTTTGACCTGGTGTAGTTGCCCAGGAACTTCGTGTCTGGAGAAACGCGCGGAATTCGAGGCTGGAAGAATGTCAGATTCATGCGAGGGTCACACATGAACTGGTCCCTCATACCTCTAGATGTACTGGTCCCCAAAAAAGCACCGGCATCCAAGCGAATGCAACCGACGAGGCTAAGATCAAGGCGACAGCGCCTGACTCGTCGCCCGACTGCTTTGCTCCACGCTGAAATCGGATGATCCGCCCAGGTCGTTTGGTTGATAGTGCGAGACCTGTACGCCCATGGTGTACTTCAGATCCTCGAGGTTGCGGCGGCGGAGTCCGTGCATATACTGCATTTGTTCGTCGTGGACGATGAATGGGTTGTGTTCGTCTTCTTTGCTGGTGAAGAAGAAGCGTGTGATGGCGAAGCCCATTACCACTGCAAAGCCGGACGCTACGAGCACGATGACGATGATTGCGCCGTTGGAGAGGTTGCTGTTGGCTGTGCCGTCGTCGTTTGTGGCTCTGGGTTGTAGTGAGGCGTTGTATGTTGTGTCGGGGGAGGGGAGAAACATGGCTGGAGAAAGTGTCGGTTCCGAAGGATTGGCTGTACTTTTGGATAGGCGGATTAGGAGGGCGTGTTGAAATGGTGTGATTTCTGTGTTATGGCTTCTGGACGCTGAACGAGTGTGTAAGTAGGTTCAAGAGAAACCGGAACTCGCTACAAAAACGAAGAACGCCAAAAGACTACCTACATAACGCGCTATCGAGATCTGCCTTGGAACACTAACTACCGAGTTTCGACTGCTGCGAAATCCCATCATTTGAATGCTTGGACCCGCATCTGGATAATATTAAAATGCGATTTCGGTCCAGAGAGCAGGGCAAGGATGTGAAGAATAGAAGCCCGGGCCGAGATGAACAAGATTGATCGAAAGCGGACCTGGCCCGATCCGTTGATCCACCGTTCATGTGGAACGCCGGCGAATCGGATGGTTTGGCGTGGGTCGAGTTCCCCTGAATCAGCATAAAAGTGTCCGAGTGGGGGAGCATGTAAACGAATGCGATGTATAAACGCACTTGAGCGAGCTTGACGCTTTCCTCTTAACTCCGCGACTAAATTGCAACACGGCACACACAGGCCGCCTTATTAATGCGATTAGCGACAGCAAGCGAACGCGGACCATGTCGCTTCCATCGGAAGTCGCGGGCAGGATGCCTGGAGCAGGAATAGAAGAGTCTAATGCGACGAGCTCAATCCTTTTGCTGGAAATGTGCTGCCGGCAACCGCCGTTGCGTGTACGTTCGGGATGCTCGCCGGCGAGAAGATACTGAATGTACGACTTCCGGTGGCTATACCGTGAAGGCTGTATCCAGGACGATGATTATTGACAGGTCTGCGGATCCACGCGAAACAACAACTAGATGCCGCCTCTTAGTGCGACGCAGCCGAATTTCGCGACACTTCACATGCAGCTGCTTTACTACCCTTTTAGTGACCTTAAAGCCTTAATGCTACCAGAGAGAGACGTGGGCTCTACATGCATTTACACTATGGACCACGCTTTGATGACGCCATACATACTCGACCAGCTGCTGGCCTTGCCCGCGTCTCGTTGCTAGACTACCAAACAAGACTCGCAAGGTCTGATCTCTCGCGAAGCCACCAAGCTACAGGCTCGCGCCCTCTGATTCTTCACCCAGGCAGATGTCTCTCATGGCTTGTCCTCGCTGGTCTACATCTCTCTCCCAGGCATCCAACTCCTCCACAATATTCTCGCAACAAGCCAACAGACCGTCGGCGGGTTTGTCAGCTACGTGCGGATCTTGCACGGCGTCCAGGAAGTTGTGAAGAGCCACCGATCCGAGGTTTCCTCACCGTCTGGCTTGAAGCCTCTGCTCGACATCGTTCAGCGGATGCCACACTCCGATACTTCAAGCGAGGGATCGCAGACTGCACCGCTGGTCATACGTCTTCAGGCGTTGCCAGACGCCCTCACGCCTTCTGTCCAGGCGTGCCTTGAAGCTCTGCAAGGGATTCAGTGGGTTCTGAACTTGAAGGGAACTTCCATTGAAGGCTCGATTTCGAGGGTGCACGCTACCATGTCTTGGTTAGTCATGGTCCGCGAGCGTACGTGGAAAGCTTGCATCAGCGTCGACCCGAAGCGCTGGATGTTCTGGCGTTCGTCGCTGCGATGATACACCAAAAGCCTGCTTTTTGGGAATTTCAGGCTGCCGGGCCGGGGTTGGTGAGGGCGATTGTTGAGCACATTGGTCCCTTCTGGGCGGACTCACTGATCTGGCCGCAGTCTGTGATATGTTCTGATTGATCGGTGTGAGTATGTCAAGGAATTGACTGAGTGTGAACAGCAGACGAAATTTCCCGAGTTTGGAGTCCGGATCAGCGATGCACTCACTCTAAATTTTACAGAAGCTCATCTTAGCGAAGGCAAGATCTCTCGACTGCGATAATCTCAAGACACGCGAGAGGCTTATTCGCAATCGCCGCGCATACGTGCTTCTTGATCTCAATCGCGTTATGCGCTAGTGAGAGCTTAAGCTGCAGGGCAAGAAAACCGAAACTCTTACACCAATGGCAACGCAGAGTAAAACCCCGAGGCCTGACATGTCAGATACGCCTCGATATCTTCACTTTTCGTCCGACACAGTCTTGTGTGGAGGTCTTCAGATAACAGCATGGATGCTGGTGGAGCCTCCGGACAATCGTGCTATGGTATCATCCGGTCCTCGATGCACACCATGTCAGCCGCCAAGCGTTCTCCGTCGCTTGAGTATGTCCTCGTATCCGTCTTGGACGTTGGGATCTAGTCCAAAGGACCATTGCACTCACAACCTGTCGGCATGGCTGTACAGCTTCTTACCCAAGCCGATGGCTACGGCATCATTTGCGGCCTCTCGGTCCTCTTCTGCGGCATCATCCTCGTTGCTGTCAAGATTCAGAAGCGATACTTGGCCGAAGACTCGGATCAGTCGGAAATGTTCATGGTTGCGAATCGTTCGGTCGGGACTGGATTGACTTGCTCGGCGGTCTTCTCGAGCTGGATGTAGATCTTCCCCATACAGATCTTGGGCGACTGAGAGACACAGGTCACTGACATGGAGCGCAGGTGGATCAACGAGAGTGTCATCGCCGCCGCTTACACATACCGCTGGGGTGTTGCTCTGCCCATCTGGTGGGCTAGCGGACTCTCGTTCCAAATCGCCCTGATGGCCGTCCTGGGCATCGTCGCTAAGCTACGAGTCCCGTACGCTCACACATCGCTCGAATTCATTCGCATCCGATACGGAGCGTATGCTCATGGCATCTTTGTGGTGCTCAACCTCATTAACAACATCTTCGGTTGTGGAGGCATGATCCTAGCCGGCGCTCAGCTGGTCTCGGGCATGACTGGCATGCATATTGCCGCGGCTGGAATATTGATTCCTGCCGGAGTGGTCATCTACACCGCCGTCGGTGGGCTCAAAGCTACGTTTCTCACGGACTTCCTCCACACTACGATCGCCCTCATACTCTTGATATATTTCTCTCTCGCGGTTCTCACGAATGAACACATTGGAGGGGTGTACGGTCTTTACGACAAAGTCATGGCTGCTGAAGTGTACGTGGAGGGCAATTATGCTGGAAGCTTGCTATCGGCCAAGTCCAGAGGAGGTACGTCTTGAGAAGCGGGAAAAGTGAAGCCACAGAAGCAGTACGTGTGCATACTGACAAACCCGATAGCAATCCTATTCGGACTGGTGTTGAAGTTCGGAAACCTCGCGCTTGTAGTGATGGATACCGCTTTCTGGCAAAAATCTTTCGCATCCGACGTCAACTCCACAGTACCGGCCTACGACCTCGCAAGTATCGTCATCCTGGCGGTGCCCTGGTGCACCGGCACGATCATCGGCTTGTCCGCGCGAGCCATTGAGAACAACCCGGTGTGGGTGCTCTACCCAAACACTATCACAGAGCAGCAAGTCAACTCAGGTATGGTGATGCCGTATGTTCTGAAGTCATTGCTGGGCACAGGTGCCACGGAAGGACTTCTCGTCCTCATCTTCATGGCGATCACCAGCACCGTTTCCTCAAGCATGATCGCTGTATCA
The DNA here is from genome assembly GCA_003614995.1 of Cladosporium phlei. Classification (NCBI taxonomy): domain Eukaryota; kingdom Fungi; phylum Ascomycota; class Dothideomycetes; order Cladosporiales; family Cladosporiaceae; genus Cladosporium; species Cladosporium phlei. The sequence continues at coordinate 26,358 of QZFA01000142.1, forward strand.
AGCATCATCAGTCTCGACTTCTACAGGACCTACATCAACCCCACAGCGTCAGACAAGAAGACGTTGCAAGTCAGCCACATCGGCGTGATCTTCCACGGCGCTTTCATGGCCGGATTCGCACTCATGTTGAACTACGCGGGCGCCACGAACAACTGGTCGACCTACTTCCGGCCAATCATCGCGTGTCCCGGCATCTTTCCGATGATGCTCACAATCCTGTGGTCGGGTCAGACAAAAGCTGCAGCGATCCTGTCGCCGATCTTGGGTCTGATCAGCGGTGTTACGACTTGGCTAGTCTTGTCCTGGCATTGGGGCGGCGCAATCAACATCCAAACCACTCAGCAGCAATTACCAGGCCTGTACGGCGCGATCGTGTCCTTCTTCTCGCCAGCGCTGTTCTCTGTCGCAATCTCGCTGGCAAAGCCGAGCCGCTTCGACTGGAGGATCTTCTTGAAGCTGGACCTCATCACCGAGAAGGACAGCACCCAGAGTCCTCCGTCGTCTATCCTCGCCAGCACCACTGGAGATGTCACCGCCAAAACCGATGTTTCGGACAACGAGAAACGACCAGAGCAGACCACGAACCACACCAAAGCCTCCTTCACGCCCGAAACGTACACCACAGACGACAGCTCAGACCTCGACAACGTCGTCCACCCCATGTCGCCCGAAACCCTACGCCACGTCCGCAAATGGCTGCGCATCGCATCCGTCTTCTTCGTAGTAAACGTCGTCGTCACCTTGATCCTATGGCCTCTCCCACTGTACAGGGACTATATTTTCACGCGCAGCTTCTTCGGCGGTTGGGTCACTGTGGCGATCATCTGGCATTTCGCGGCTATGGGAGCCGTGATTGTGTATCCGTGTTACGACGGCTGGGAGTCGATCTCGATTTCGGTCCGGGGTGTGGCGGGGGAGTTGAGGGGGTTGTTGCGGCGGGGACAGGTGAAGGCTTAGGGCTGGTGAGGACATCTTGGTCTGTGGCTTTGGCATCTTGGATAAGGACAGGCGGCGAGAGTGCGAGACCCGCAGCCATTCATAATCGTTGTTGTTTCATCTGGGTCTGTTGCATCTTTTGCTAATGTGAAATACCGGAGTCCATTTTGATGAGCGTCGTTCTCGCCTGCCTCCGTCTCCGACATCCAATGACCTCTACATTCCATCCAATGCCGCGTTGTGAGAGAATCTCGTGTGCCAGAAGGTGGCCCCAGTATCGTCTCCCGTGGCATCCAGCCAGTCCAACTCGAACGTTTCTTCTCTCACTCGAACAGTTTTGGGTGCCATCCGATCACACTCTTCGCGATCGATCCAAACCAAACCCCTTATTCATTGAGCTCGCCGACAGGATGCGATCTCTCCAGCTCTTCTTGTAGCTCAAACGTCAGCCATACTGTTGTGGGCGCGAGATGATTGTGCATTCTTTATGTGGAGCTCAATTTGGTATAGACAGGGCATGGTCAAACCGGCCACTCGACGCCAATGTCTATTGCCACTCGAAACACGCACACCAGACGGTTCGCTCCAATCGCACAGCACGGACAGTGTATCAGTGAAAGGCTTACATCCAACACTGTGGAAGTACACGGGCGGACTCAGTCCACGTCAAAGTCTAATCCAATCATTCCATGCTTTCTCTACTCTCCACCGATGCTCACCAAGTTTCCATGTCCTCATCCGGATCCGATGCCCGACCCTCATCTCCGAACTCAGCCACTCACCACCAATCTTCGTCTTCGTCTGGCGCCACAACACCCTCCGCGTAGGGTGCCACACCAGCCCTCATCCTGTCTGTTGGTATGATGGTGTCCAAAAAGTCGCAACGATAATGCCCATACAGATCAACAGGCTCACCATCTTCGCCGTACAACGACTCCAAAACCTCACCCAGTAGCACGTTGTCGTAAACCTCGGTTGGCAGCTCTCTCTCATTCTCCTCCGTTCCCACCAGCCGTTGGAACTCCACAACCCCTCTGATGGAGTATGGGGCGTTGAGGACGTTTCCCATGGTGATGCCGGTCTCTACCTCGAGCAGCCCGTTGAAATCGATTCGATAGATTTTCGAAGGAAAGCGAAGGACAGTGTATGTAATCCAGGTTTGGCGGCAAGGGGGGTTGGTGAGGTACGTGTTTAAGAAGCTCCATTCCTGCTTAAAGTCGCTCAGGATGTCCTTGCGCTTGGGGCACTTCGATCCGCAGAGGATGCAAAACTCAGGCATGAGCATGATGTAGTCGCATTGGTTGAGACTCGAGGTGTCAGGGTTGCGCTCGCGGTCGTTGAAGACGAGAGATCTGAGTAGCAATCCATTCATGATCGCGGGTGTCAGTGTTAGATGTGGTTTGACGAAGTGTTGGACGTGCGGGACATGGACACGAGGGAGCTTCAAGAGTGCCACTCCAGCAGCTGGGTCGACGGTCGTGATGCCTTCTCCGTGGCCATTGATCTTGGTGTCCACATTCTCCAACTGCCAAGTTTTCCGTGGTTTGCTAGTAACCCGTAAGAACATCAATTCCTGAATTGCATGCGAGTCGTCCGTCAGAGTCTTGAACATCTTCGAGATTCTCTGACAGACGAAGATGTCTCTTGGCGGGAGAAAAGACAGTATGTGTTCTGTGAGCTCGTACGTCTGGAAGACTTTCTCCTTTGGGATTTGGGATTTCGGTTTCCTCGATAGCCTGGCACCACGGTAGGTTCGAATGCGCTCTGGGAGAGCTGTGTGTACTATTCGTTTCGGCCGTAAGGGGATGGGAGCTCCTGTCTCTGGAAGAGTCGCTTCGCGGTCGGTCAAACCACGCTCGGTGAGAGCTCTGTGTACATAGATATATGTGTATGTCAGTAGCGTGTTCGACAATCTCGAAACATGGATCGGATTTTCTTCACCTTTGGCGATGGAGCATGCTCTTGGGAAGCGATGGAGCCAGGGTCGGAGTCGTTGGCTGCGGTGGCAGATTTTCTTTTAGGCGCCATCTCTGGTTGGCTCTTGGTGCCGGTGGCTCTTGTGGGCGGTTCCGTTTTGTAATGAGCAGTGAGATCTACAGCAGCAGGACACTCACGACCATTCATATAGCAAGGCCATGGCCATAGGAGCCCATGACAATGGACATAGCAAACGTCCGACTAGGACGTTAGGGGGCCTTGAAAGACGCTTGGTAAGAATAAGGATATCACAATGTTTGATTACTGTAGAACCACAAAAAGAGGGAAGCAAACTCACGTACGAAATTTGGCATATCGTGCCAATGAAGTACACAAGGAAACCGACCTGGTGTCAAAGTTCAACCTAGTCAGTCTGCACACTCTCTGCGGCAAATCCAGGCCGAACGCTCATTACCTAAACTCGTCAACAGTCTGCAATATCTTACGTTCTCATCCCCAACTCCTCTCCTGCTCAAGGCCTGCCCGATCGTACCTATCACTACGACTGAGTGGCATCCTCCGTGTACGGCGCCACTCCAGCCCGCATCTCGCCTGTTGCCACAATCGTGTCAAGGAGCCAGCACTCCACACTCGCCTGAACTTCATCCGCGCTTGGCGCATCTCCGATGTCCAAAGACTGCAAACCCTCAACCAGTGTCGCGTTGTGCAAAAGCTCAGGTGGCAAATATCCTCTCGCCTTCAGTTTCTTGTACTTGCGTGGCTCCCAGTTGGTGTAACTCCATCTTTTATTCTTCTTCCTTGGCGGCTTCGGCGTCATCCGATACACGGACACGAGTGCTCTCACTGTGGACGTGGCCTTGAAAAGATCTCGAATAGTGATGCCGTCGCCCAGCTCGAGGAGCCCATTGCAAAGCAAAATGCGAACTTCTGAAGGATTTGAAGGACCCGCAGGAACGGAGAACGATACCATCACCCAAGCTTGTCGACATGGAGGTTGAGTGAGGTACATGTCCAGAACGCTGTCCTGCCGGTTGGGATCGCCTGCTCCAATGCGATGGACTATGTCGCTTGTGCACAAATGGTCACACTCATCGCGGGACTCGTACAATTCTGGCATGCGTTCTCTCTCGCGGGGGGAAATCGGATTCAAGATCGCGGGTGTGCGTATCATGTGTGGCGTGGGGTGGGATGTGGTCAAGTGGCCGGTGGCATTACCAAGGAAGGGAATCATGTCGACAACGGGTCGGAAACTGGTGATACCCTTGCCAGACCCATCGATCTCGGGGTCTAGCTGCCAGGCCTCTCTTGCTGCAGTCGGGTGTAGGAACATTGTTTCTCTGAGGGGAAGCGAACCGTCAATGTCGGTTTTGACTTTCTTCGAGACCTCCCGACAAGTGAGGAGATCCTTTAGTGGGAGGTATGATAGTATGTTCTCGACGAGCTCTGTTATCCCAACCACTCTCTCTTGTGGGGTCCGAGAATCTTCGGTCTCTGGAAGCGTCACGCCATGATCGCCTTGTGGACGAGCTTGACCCGGCTGCTTTACATGTCAGTATTGTATCAACAGCCACAAGGCTTACATCGATGTTATTCTACCTTCGGTGGTGAATGATGTGCCTGAGTGGCCATGTCTTCGGGGTCGGAGTCGGTGCGTGCACGAACAAGTTGAGTTCGCTTTCTTTTGGGTGCCATCCCCGACAAGCTTTCGGTGGTGATGGCTCAGGTGGACTGTTTCTGGTTGGGTTAAGATTCACGAGGAGTACTGGACTTACAACGATCTTATATACAGCGATACCATATACAGATGGCAAACAATCAGTTGAGACATTCGCATCCAGAGTAGTGAAAGATGCCGGACGTGAACGCTGGTGCTGAGACGTCCGCACTCACCAGGTGAAAGTTGTGCCAGAGACGCATCGATTGCTTCTGTTTCGTGGCATTTCATATGCCTGTCCATGTTGATAGCTGGCAGGCCGCAGCCACGCTACTCTCAGATTGCAGGAGGTGAGACATGGCCAAAACCTGCGTCTGACAAGGCCGGACACCCAGGGAAGAACAGTTGGGATGTACAAGCTTGCGGGTGTGTTCAATGAGGCAGACGATGTTTGTAGCGACCGCATGTCAGAATGTCATGTTGCGGTCTGCGTAGGAACATGTGGTACGTGAGTTCCATTTTGAGATAGTGATTGTCGGCCTACCTCCGTGAGTCGTAGGTTTGAGTGTCCTGAACGGAAGAAGTCAATAAGCACGTGAAAGTTTGTGTCAGGACTAAGTGTAAGTGACAGCGTGTCGCAAAGGATTGATAAGGTCTGTGGCTAGCGCACGGCTAGATAACCGAGCCCCAGATTCTGGTACAGCGAATGACGACCTTGGATTCACAAGGCCAGCCGATCACAGGACAGGACAAGCTCACACGCATGCCGATGTTATCACGCTCTCTTCCCTAATTCCTCTTCTCTTCCTTCCTTCCCGCCCTTCTCCTGAAGCATCCTTACTACGAGCAGCGCTACGACTTCGCAGCTCAGCGACGCGAATGTCGATACAACTCTTCATCGGGCACTCCGGCCAGCGTCTCTCGCTTGACTCCACTGTCACGAGCCTCGACGGCCTGCGGGCTTGGGTCGCCCAGAATGCCGGCATCCATGTGCGCAATCAGATCCTATTGACCGCGCAAGGAAAGCAGGTCCGCCAACAAACCCTCCTCACCGAATCCGAGCTGTTTGTCTTCGATTCCAGTCTATTCGCCAGCAAGGAGCCTGCGAACCTGCCCGGAGTCGATGCGCTGGGAGATGTCGAACCATACAGCCCTGGAACACCACCAGACACAATAGCGGACCAGAACGACCTGCAAGCATGGCAGACGTTGTTCAGATCGAGAAAGAGCTGGGCGTCGGCGCTTCTGGAAGGATGCAGTAGGCTTGCGACGCAAACGGAACAATACATGGATGAGGAAGCAGTGATTGCGCGGTGCTTGGGCGCGGCGGTGGCAAGTCTTCAACAGCACATTAAGAGTGGCGAGAAGAAGTACAATGTCGTCGTTGCATGGGCAGACGACACCCTGCGAGAGCAAGAAGAGCATGTCCACGGTTGGGAACAGAACTTGGATAGCCTGAGGAATGTCCCTGCTCGCGCAGAGTTCGCTCGCTTCTTGCACCCAACAAGCTCGGCTGCACGACGATCCTCATCGCAGAACGACACGGCAACGCTGCAGGTGTTTGTGGATGTGGCCAAAACGCACAGTGCAGCGAGCGCGGCGCGAGATATCATGGACGATCTGACCGAACGTTTGAACAGTCTACAAGCCAAGCTCGAAAATGCGACAAAGCATACCGAGGAGCTTTTGCAAGCCGTCGACCAAGTCAACAATGACACGCGATCCTACATCGAAGCCGAGTCAGAAGCGTCGCAGCTACGGAGCGAAATCGAAATCATGGTCAACAAGATCTCTTCAGACTTGGAACACGTGCAGTCGCTACCTCGAACATCACCTTCCGCGGTTCAAGCATCGAAAATGGCCCTGCTCCACACGCGCAACTACTTGCCGAATCTCGGCGATTATTGCCAGGAGATGAATGATCTGGTCGAGCGCGCGCGAGAAAGGCGGCAACAGGTCGCATTGTCCGCTCTGGAGCACATGCAAACCCTATCTTCGATCGAGTCGCGTCTTGCTGAACTCTACACCGGAATCGAGAAATTCGGAATGCCGGAAGAGGACAGGAAGTCTTTCGCAGTCTTGACCTTGATTGGGAGAATACCCTCCGTCTACGGCCAACTTTTGGTCGAGTCTGTTCGTCGTCGCGAATGGGTGGCCAAGATGAAGCGCGACTCGTCAACACTTCAAGAAGAGATGGCAACATACCAGGAAGAGGAGGAGAAGCGGCGCAAGAAGTGGACGCGCTCTGTCGAGGACGTGGTCAACATGGATGCCTTGCAGCTTAGTAGAGTGCTTGGAATAGAACTCAGCATGCAAAACGAAGGCGGCAGCTGGCCCATGGTCACGCGAGAGGAATTGCAAGAATATCTGAACACATTACTGCATGTGTATGGCGAGGGTCCTGTGGCAGATGAGATGGAGCTGGCTATCAAAGACCTGGACAAACCGACTCGAAAACAGATCAAGCATGCAAAGGCTTTCAAGAACGGCAGCATGCACGAGGCAGCATTCGGTGACACGTCGCTGATGCTTCGAGGCGACGAACAATACAAGTCGTTGCGGGATATGAACCTCCGACTGGAAGATGAAGTCAAGGGCCAAAAGAGCAGAGTGCGGAAGCTGGAGGACCTGCTGCATCGATCCACTCAAATGAGCCGTGGAAGCGCAGACATGTTCTCGCCACAGAGTCTTTCTCGGAACCTGACACCACCACTCGGATCGTCGCCTCAACCATCAGGAGAGCTCTCTAGGAATGGTTCGACGAAACATCGACGCCTGTCTTCTGCCGCGCAAGGTCTTGAAGAAAAGAAACTCGCACGACGTGTCGTCGATCTGGAGGCTGAACTCCACGCTGCGAAAGAAGAGGCTAAGAGCCGCAAGAACTCCGATGCAGAGGCGATGAAGCAGGTGGAAGAAGCAGTCTCCACCAAAAAGGATCTTATGGAAAACATGGAAGCACAACAGAAGGAATTTGCAGGCGAACGCCGGAATCTAGAGGCTGAGCTCAAGGAAGCGAGAGAGAAACTCGAGGAGGCAGAGACAGAGATTGAACGTCTGATGGGCAGCCGCGACGACGAGAGAAGTAGTATTGATGGCAAGCTGACTACTCTCGAAGACGAACTCGAGCGTTACAAGCAGGACGCCGCTGGTCATGCTGCACGCGCGGCAAACGAACATGACGCACGTAGTAAACTCGAGAAGAAGCTCGAGATTGAGTCAAATGCCAGGGCAGCAGTTGAGCAAGAGCTACAGAAGCTGAAGAAGGCGCAGGAAGAGCAACGTGAAGCGGAGGCGAACCATCTCGAACGTCTCACGACAGCACATGCACAGCTCTCGCCGGACGTGCAAGCCCCGAGCGGATTCGGCGAACTCGCTGGTGCTCTTGAAGAACTTACGAGGCGATCTGCTGCTCACGCTAAAGACCTTGCCGATGCCGTGGCTCTCGCAAAGGCCGACAACGAAACGCTGCAAGCAAACAACGACACGCAAAAGTCGGAAATTGCAAAGGCTAAAGACCAGCAAACTGAGAGCGAAGCTCGTGTTAGACAACTGCAGGAACGCCTCGACTCTGAAGAGGCGAAGTCGGCCTCCTTGCATCAGCAGCTGGGAGAGGAGCAAACACAGCTTCAAACCCTCCGCAATAAGTTCGCTGAGGGAGAGACTGGATCTGAAGTGCTTCGCCAGCGGGTCACTGAAGAAGAAGCAAGAGTTGGCAAGCTATCTTCTCAACTGGCCGAATCACAGTCCCACGCCAACAGTCTCGACGTCGAGCTTACTCGCCTGCAGAAACAGCAGAAGGTACTACAGGCTAGCACAGAAGCATACATTGACCGACTGGAGAAGCGTGCAGGACGAGCAAAGGAGATCTCGCACAAGCTTTTCTCGCAACACGCACGCTTCACTCGTCTGCTTGAGCGTCTCGGCCTAGCCATTTCCTATCAGGACGATGCCATGGTTGTCGAGCGCGCTTCCAAGCTCGGTGCTAGCACTATGGCCGACCAAGGCCGCGCGAGTATGATCACTTCGCCACCTCCCACTCGCAAGTCCTCGAATGCCGACGAGACTGCAGATCTTTCAATCCTCCGTTGGGCTGACGCTCAATCCGCCGAAGATGAAACCAACCAGTACGCAAGCTTCTTGGAAAGCATCAACCGCTTCAACGTCGACACTTTCGTAGACGCCATTGTCAAACGCGTACGTGACTTCGAGTACACCGCTCGCAAATTCAGCAGAGAGCAGAAAGAAGCGGTCAAGCGTGCAGAGGCATACAAGGATCGCGCACAACGTCTGCGAATCGAAGCACACACCAAGATCGCCGTCCGCGACTTCAAAGAAGGCGACATGGCACTCTTCCTGCCTACTCGAGGCCAAGCCAAGGGCGCGTGGGCGGCGTTCAACATCGGCTGCCCGCACTACTTCCTCGCCGAACGCGAAGGCATGCGTCTTGGAAGCCGCGACTTCATCGTAGCGCGCATCTCGAAAGTCGAGCAAAAAGTCGTCGACCTGAACAAGACTCTCCAGCAGCAGCAGCAGCAATCCGCCGACGGCCGCAGTATCGACGAGCAAAGCGAAGCTCCGTCTTTCGACGACGACAATCCCTTCGAACTCTCCGACGGCCTCACATGGTGGATGGTACACGCGACCGAAGAGCGCGGTCCCGGAGCGGCTCCCACCACTCCTGGTTTGGGCAAGAGCACCGTCGCGGCCGCTAACGTCGACGCGCGCGGAAGCATCAAGCTCAAGCGCAGCAACAAGGGTGATGATGCTAGCAAGCACCTCAACAAGAGCCTCGACAGCAGACGTAGTAGTTCTACGTCGAAGAAGGGCGTGCTTGCATCTTTGGGAGGCGCAGCTGGTATCAACGCTGCAGATGGCACTCCGCGGCCCAGATCCGACAGCCAGGGCTCTCTCCGCCCTCTGCCTGGACCCGCCAGCGCAGTAACAGCTCCAACTTCAGGTCTAGGAATCGTAACCACGGCCGAGAATCTCGAAGAAGAAGACGATCATGACCACCCTTCACCGCTCAAAGCGCCACCGGCTCACCGCAGGGCTTCGGAACAAATCCCTGGTCACATCAACGCCGTCATGTCGAACCAGACAATGTCTTCCAGCCAAGGTCTCCGCCCACGTTCCCGCTCGCCTTCGAAGTCCATTCGCTCTCTGCAGCGCCATCTGGCAGATCCGCAGCAGCAGCAAACTACCGGTCCCTCGAAATCGGGTTCATTCTCATCGCCCGCGAAACAACAGCCGCAACAGGGCGGCAATGGCAACGGCAGCAAGCCGGCTTGGGAGAGTCTGTGGAGCGCGGAGTACTCGCTTGAGAGTCCTGGGAAGAAGAAGCCGTAATCGTCGTCGTTGAGTGTCCTGCGGACGATTGAAGTTGAGTGTTGGCCAGAAGTCAACTTGTGTGTTTGCTTTTATCACCGTATTTACCTAGCGTCGGAGGAGACAAAGACGGACGGACGGACGGACGGATAGGAAGGCCTGTGCAATCACGTCAATGTTCATCCTATTAAAATGGCAAGAAGTTATAATTTCTCTTTTAGCGGAAGAAGGTTGGGAAAACAGGCCGGTCTTTTTGGTTTCGTTCAAGAATGGAAAGTGAAGGGATTGGATGAGACTGGAAGGGATGTAAAGAAAGGGAGTGGATAGGATACTGGAAAACACAAGACTCTGTCACTATCTGTCTTCCTCTCGTTCGAAGGACTCCAAGTTATACTATTCGTAAGGTGGGATTCCGATTCCACTCACAGGGACAAGACAAAACGGTAATCTAGGAGGGAGGGATAGATGTAGTGTCAATTGCAACTTCAGCTAGATGTAAACCACTCTAGGCATCGATGAGCACTCTATTATTCGAATATTGCTCATTTTTTAATTGTTTTATGGGACAAAAACATCACATCACGTTGCCCCAACCCTAACCCTGATCTGAGCTCAGAAGTCATTCGACGTTTTGATTGGTTCTTACAATGTGTTGATGGATTTCCTCAAAATCACTCGCATTATTATACTCCTCAAAATTGGCAGGTTCGTGGTGAAAGGCAGACAAAATTACGAGGTAGATTTTTTGTGCAAGATAGAGAGACGGTCACAAGTATTCAAAACAATATACGCCACCCGAGATCAGACCCCCAGAAACTCCTTTCCATATCGACCGTTCCGTATCCCTTGAAGATCCAAAGAAGCGCCGAAACCCCCTTTTTCCATGCTCCGAGAGAAAGTAGAAAGACGTTGTTGTTGTCAAGAGAGATCACGAAATACTACACCAGTGTACAAGATTATCCTCCGCATTCCATCCAACACCTTCTCTTTCTTCCATTGAATTACCACATACCAGCCGCGCCAGTGAACCAGCCGAAGGTCACAACCGTCACACCAGCCATGGAGAACAAGAAAGCATAAGTCTGCTTCTCCATCGAGCTCATTGCACTACTGCAAGTCGCGCACACGTAGTCGGCCATGGGCGTGTACGGCTGCGGCGAGTACATGCCGAAAGTGAACTGCTTCCAAGTCCCGAGGTATCCAGGAGAAGCGGTAGCAGAAACGTCCTTTGCGGCGTCGTGGATGATCAGAGTGTAAGTCTCGGTCAGGAGAGGGATGGTGCCGGTCGACTGGTACGCGCCGGTATCCCAGACAATGGTCTGCATCTGCTCCCAGGTCTCGTTGGCGGCGATGGTGTAGAGGGCGTTGTTGGCGGTGCAGGTGGCCAGGACGTCGACGGCGCCCGGGTTACTTGAGAGGGAAGTGTAGTTCCATGCGAAGGTGATTTGGTCTGCGATCTTGTAGTAGCTGGCGGGCGACATGGCGTCCGGGGTGATCATGGAGGCACCGCCGGCGGGCAGGCGAGGGTCGAATTGTTTGGTTGAGCCGCCGGTGGTCTTGCTGCCGCCGCTGCCGGAGGCTTTTGTGTTGGTGGCTGAGCCGGTGATGGTGCTCTTGTCTGTTTCTGAGCCCTTTGATGTTCCTCCTGTGCTCTTTGCTGTGCCTGATGTGCTCGACTCTTCATCGCTGTTGTTGTTGTTGTTGTCATTCGTGGGAGTGGCGCTGGCCTTGGATGTGTTCTCGTCGGTATTGCTGGCGGAGCTCTCCTTGTTGTCATTGTTGTTGTTGGTGGAGGAAGGTGCCTGGGTTGAGGAGTCGTCTTGACGCTGGATGAGCAAAGGAGCGACATCACGCTTCGCGGCATCAAAAGGGTTGCTCCATGCTGATGAGGTCGCTGCCAGGAGCAGGACGGATGAGAGAAGGGCGGCAGGTCGCATGGCGGCGACGTGGATGTGAGAGAGGCTACTCTGGTCGACGCGGATCAATGAGATCTTTCAGGGCAACGTGAGTGAGTGCGAGTCTTGCAAGGTAGGTATTCGTGAGTCCCTCGTGGAGGTGTTTCGCGGGAGATTCAAAGGAGCTGCAGTGGGACGCGCGGCGCAGGTGTACGATTGGCCTTCGTATGAGTGAGTGTAGACGGCTGAGGATTAGACGGCAAGCGATAAAACGAGTGAATATCGTGTGAGACGTTTAGCAAAGGTAAGCTGAGGAGAGTGTAATGTAGCGACAGGCAGAAATATTGGTCGGTACGCTCAAGGCTCGTGTTGATGCGGGTTCGGCGGGCCAGGGAGGGAGGGAGGAGTAGCACTAAACTGGTCTATGTTCTATATTTGGCCATCCCGAGTCCAACGCTTTGTTTCATTGATGGCTTCTCTCGTTGTGGTTGCTTGCAGTCTTATACAAATGATATATTCCTACACTAAAATGGCTGCCCGACTCTCACTTGCCTACCTATTCATCGAATGTATTGTACTTACTGTATATACTTTATGTCTCCATCCCAACCACCGATCATGCATATCGGTGGCGGCGGCGATTGATCGACCGCCACCGCTAATCTGCATAGGGCATAGTCTCAAGGTCTTGAGTAAACTGTAACATGTTACACGTACTCCAGACGGGTATCTGTATCAACACCATCATTCACGGAGTCTCGCCTGCAAAGTTCGGCTCCCTGCCTATGTTCAGGAGCCCATAACAACATCGCCAGGACAGCGAGGATGCTACAGGCACAGTGCAAGCATGCAGGTACCTGTATCTGTTCACGGGAGAAGGCGGGAAGTAGCTCACAGCAGAGTCCGTGCTAAAGTCTGGTGACAAAGTAGGATGTATTCCATGATGGAGCTATCCGAGCTACACTCGAGAGGTAGCATCTCCATTATGCGTGGATCTTTGGTGGTAATCCTGAAGAAGCTCGACTCATCTCGACTGAAGAAGCAACATCGAATAAGCCGTACTCAAGCAGGGGTATCTCCATGGAACGTATGAACTCAAGGTAATGCACAAGGACTCCAACTCATCTCGATATACTGTTCATTACTCGGGAATACTCTTGTATGTCGAAGCTATCTTTACATTTGCCAGCGAGATACCAATCTCATCTCAATGGGTCGAATTCTCGTAAGTGGTAGGTAGCATGAGCAGCTCTGGTATTCCACAAACATGCTGATACCGATGAGAAAGCAGTGTCGGGTGCGAGCATCTCAACAGATCAACATCCCGTAAGCGGTAGTATCAGCAGCTTCGGTTTAGCATGAACATGCTATTACCAGCGAGAGAGCAGTCTCTGATTGCTAGCATCTGACCGGATCAGACTTTCGTAAGCGACGGTATCAGCAGCTTTCGCATGTCACAAAAAGATGCTGAGACCATTCATTCATTCAACAACTAACGCCACTTGGCTGGCCGCAAACAACAAGCAACCTCCTCTTCATATAACGTACCTTGACCTCACACCCCAACACGCCAATCTACACGCATTCATCTCATCCACATGGCCTCTCAAACTCGCGAGAACCGCCACTGCGCGAAGCCCATACCACCTGGCGCCGAACCATCCTTACCTGGACTCCCCGATGAGCTTCTGCTCAACATACTACAACACGCCGACATACCATCAGTCCTCCGACTCCGCGAGACAAGCAAACGTTTCGTCCCCGTCTGCATTGACGCCGTCAGGGGCAAAGCGAAAGAGCTGAAAGTGATATACGTGCACCCGTCTCCAAGTTCTGTGAAGCGTGCGATCACCGTCTGCCAGTTGGATTTGAGCTCAGAGGTCGAGGAGCTCTGCTTCGTCAGCAAGAACTTCCATTCCAGACCCAATGAATATGGCATCGTTGTCCCTGCTGTTGGACCTTCCGCATTCCCTTGGCTTGTCAGAGAACCGTTATCGAACGATGTATCATCGCAAACGTCTCCCTGGGCGCGGGCCCGTGACAAATCTCAAGGAGACGTTGTCAGCAACTTCCAGTCGAGTTACCGCGAGCTCTTATCTTCACTAGCTGCTTTGAAGATCACGAGGTTCTCTTTCAGCGAGGTCTGTGACAATCCAGGATTCAACATGATCTCTGACCAACGCATCGACAGCTGGCGAAATACCGTCGAAGAACGCGAATCAGAAGACAGGCTCATTCCACTGACCACATTCAAGTTCGCCGACAGCGACGCTCTCGCTTCAGTCTTGAGTGACTCGAGATTCACATTCACAAACCTCAGAATCTCCCACCAGCTGGCTTACGTGAGATCTGCTTCTTCACTCGGCATGTCACACATTGGTGGTTGCCGGACTTTGACACACCTCGACCTGACAGTTAACCACGGCGATTCTCATCAGCCAGCCTGGACTTGGCTTTACGACAATTTCCTCTCTTCCGCCGCAAGTACCCTAATCGAGCTCAAAATCGGTTTCCAGTATCGAAATCCAACTCCGAACGATCACATGAGCGCTCTACATGCATTCGACTTGGCATGCATCTTGCAACTGGCCCAAATGACGAAGCTACGACGCCTCGAGCTCCATCGTTTCCCAGCACCGGATTCCAAGCTGCCCGCCGACAACCCCAATGCTATCATGCTCCAGCATTTCGATCTCAGCAATTTCCTGGCACGGCGTTGCAGAAAGCTCCGGTTCTTGAAGTTGACGAACGTGGTTCCGACCTTCGCCCTCGGAGGCCAGTCGCCGCCGAAGCCGTGGACGATGGCGAATGTTGTACTGCGGGGCCTTGAGACATTTGCCTTTGAGATCCAGGGCTTGGATCCGAGTACCAGGGCTTGGGAGATTGATTTTCCAGCATGAGGCTGTCCATCGAAGAACTCGATTTGATTGGTACGTACCCTCTCTCAATGGCACAGAGAAAGAAGGAGTCTCATGATGTATCAGATATCACCACATGCGCAATATTGATCCGGTGATGAATTGACTTGCTGAAGGTGCTCTCTCAATGGCAAAAAAAAACCCAGTGAGCCTGAGAATGTATTGGATACTACCACATGCGTAAGCCACTTGTCTTCTCTCTGAGTCACCTGCCTCTGACATTTCGTAAAATCTCCACCTCACTTCACTTCGCTGAGAGATCAGGCTAATTTCCGCGCGACCACATTGCTGCCTAATCGCGCAGTGGAGCCAGCACAGGCCCTGCCCTCGAACGCGACTTTACCTCGACATCTTCTTCGCCTTCTACACTCTCCACCACCGCACTCCCCAAAGACACTCAAGCCAACACAGGCCCTCTCATCACACCCGACTTACCCCGACATCATATTCACCTTTTACAACCACTCTCCACCACCGCACTCACTCGATACTCCCCAAACACACACTATCCTCGATACTCCTCGTCCGACGCGAGCCACACCATACAACCCACCAACTCTCTAGCGACCACCTTCAGCATGGTCTTTCAATCCCGCAAAAACCGCCGCGGCGCAAATCAAGAGCAGCCTGGCGCCGTGTTCACTAAGCTCCCCGATGAGCTCTTACTCCACATGCTACACCAAATGGACATTACGGAGGTCCTCAGACTGCGCGAAACAAGCAGATTCTTCGTCGATACCTGCACAGAGGTCATGAGGGACAAGCTGAAAATTCTGTACATCCACCCATCTCCGAGCGCTATAAGGCACGCCATCAGCATCTGCAAGAGGTCAAACCTGAGTTCCAGGGTCGAGGAGATCTGCTTTCTTGGCAAGGCTCCTTTTTGGCGGGACGGCCGATGTGTCGAGTTTCACCAGCGCCAATGGTCTTTTCACAACCCTCAAGACCGTGTCGATCGACCTGTTCGCACTTTTGACCAGATTTACAAAGAACTCCTGTCTTCATTGGCCAACCTGAACTGTCTCCAAACAATTGCATTCCAGGAATCGTGTGATAGGCCGGGATTCAACATGTCATCCGCCCAACGCATCACCGACTGGCAAGACGCAGTCGGACATCGCCACAAGGAACGCAGAGGACGCAGAGGAAGACCCACAGTGTATGGTCGGAACTCCAAGCTAGAGCCACCCAAAGCTTTCCTGTTCGCCGATGTCGACGCACTGAATGCGGTCTTGAACTCTGGAATCAACTTCACACGCTTGATCCTTCCGCATGAGCTGTTCGTGGACACCACCCCTTTCAATATGATCGATGAATATTATGCATTCGGAGTTGACCATTTCGTTCGCGATCCCCACTCTGTCTTTCGCCCTCAGTCACTGACACGCCTTGATTTGACCGTCACTTCATACTGGAAATATTGCGGATGGCACGCACGCTGCTGCGATCTGATCTTCTCTGCCGCCGCTACTCTTCTTGATTTGAGAATTGGCATCCGGCACTCTTCCCGCCAAGATGACGGCACTTCGAGGAGTCTCGCACAGCTCCTGGAGAGCCCCAATCACCGCACAAAGAACGTCGACTTGCCCAGACTACAACGCCTCGAGCTTCATTCTCCTCCCGAGTTGGGCCCAAGCCCAAACCAACCCGTCTCTGTCATGGCTCAGTCGTTCGATCTTGAAAGATTCCTCGAAGAGCATTGCAAGGCGCTGCGCACCTTGCACCTGACTGGCATCGACCCGACCGTTCATAAGGATCCGGTTAACGGAGTCAACAGCATGAAAGATGTCCGATTGCCCGAAGACATACCAGCCCGTGAGATCGAAGGTCAGGGCGAGAACACGAGGGCATGGGAGATCTTAGAGCGCGACGAGGAAGCTAACAAAGAGTTTTGGGCCTGCTTTTTCGAAGAGCATGCGCTGCGGGATTGAACACAACACGAAACTCTGCTGTTGCAGCGATGTCGGATACAAGCACACATGAACAGTGAATGAGACAAATGGAGGGCGGAGAACGGCCTGCGGGTGCGGCACCAAAAGCGGCAACATATCCTTTGACGAGATTACG
Organism: Cladosporium phlei; assembly: GCA_003614995.1. Lineage (NCBI taxonomy): Eukaryota > Fungi > Ascomycota > Dothideomycetes > Cladosporiales > Cladosporiaceae > Cladosporium > Cladosporium phlei. The sequence goes on from QZFA01000142.1 coordinate 43,091, forward strand.
ACTGCAGTCCCAGCGCTGAGATACCCAGTGTTCTCTTGGTCATACACTTTGATGACTTCAGGACACGCGAGCGATTGCTTTACATGGTGGAGTGCTAGCTCTGTTGCTCGCTTTCCCTGGCAGACAGGGACAGAAGAAGCGCAACATTGACAGTAAAGCCGACCTTTCGGTGTTATAATTGCGTAGAAAACCGCACAGCAAAACAAAATCACAAAAGAAATCACAAATGTTACCATAACTTGCTTGAATCTTCGATCTCCGTGACCGCTTTCGTACATTCTCTGTTGGGTTCAAACACTCGTTCTAGAATCGCCTTGATGTCTTCGTCGAATATCTCAATAGTACTAGTATATTCATTGCTAACGTCTGTCGACACAGCCGACCGTATCACATTATACAGTAGTATTAGTGACTTTCGTACGTCGGAATCCATGCTTATACTAGCGAGATAACTATATACAGAGTGGTATTCACCAAGACCGAGCTTTGAGTATTCTTCACCACATCAGGCGATGATGTCAGCATCTTTATTATATGGTAAGCAATGATTCCTCCTTACATTTTAGGGTTTAATTAGATAGAAACGCAGCGAGTGTCTTACTAGTATAGTATGAAGTTGTCAACCGCGTACCAAAGCTCGGTCTTGGTGAATACCACTCATCTGTACATAGTTATCTCGCTGGTATAAGGATGGATCCGGAGACGTGCGAAAGTCGCTGATACCATCGTGTGATGTGATACATTAAGCGGTGTCGACGGACGTCAGCAAAAAAAGGAAAAGGAAAAGATGATGTGCAGGTTAGATGGATCATTGTATTAACATTAGATGGGTAGTTACATCTATTTTACATAAAATCGTTGCTCCGGTCTAAAAAGAAGCAAGTAACAGATACGAAATATGTGCGGGCGTTATAACACTGCCTCACACGGTTCGAAGCAAAGCCGAAGCCACGTCAAACTTTTTGGTCGTCAAGTCAAGTCTACAAGACGTTTAACCAGCCTGGTAAACGCTGAGGGCGACAACGTGGGGGTTGATCATGCTCAGGTTGAAGGGAGTGAGGTAAGGGTCGGCGTCGGTCAAGGCAATGAACATGGTGTCGTTCATGATACCGGCACCACCAGCGTAGACCTCACCAGCGGGCTGGTAGGTGTAACCGGCGTTGGGACCAGTCTTGGTGATGGGAGTGTAGGTCATGTTGAGCTGGTTGACCCAGGCGACGAATTGAGGCTCGCCAGCGGAGGTGGAAGTGACGTAGCTGCCGTTAGGACCGACGGCCTGGCCGGGGGTGTCCCAAATGAAACGGACCTGCTTGCCAGCGAAGGAAAGAGGCTCGGAGCGGTTGTGGGCGACGCCAGGACCACAGGCGACACCAGTCTCGTTCAGGTTGATGCAGGACTCGATGGTAGGGATGTCGGCCTTGGCGGGGTCGGAAGTACGGTTGCCGGTGCGCTCCCAGTCAGCGGTGTCATTGGGGTGGATACGGTTGATGTTGGCCTGGTTGGCGACGTGCAGCGCCGGGAAGTTCTGCCATGCGAGGCGGGTGGTGCCCTCGGGGCAAGAACTGATGTAAGGAGCGAGGAAAGTCCAGGCCCACGATTGGGGAATACCAGCCTCGAACCAGACGGGCATGGGGTGGAGACCGCTCATCTGGCGGAAGATCATCTCCTGGCGAGCCTCGGTGGCGATGGACTGGGCAAGGAGCTGACCAACCTCGCGGGAGTCGAGGTGGTTGATGAAGCCCCAGACACCAGACTCACCCCAGCGGGTAAGGATCTGGTTGAAGTCGACGAACTCGCGGACGTTGGTGAACGGGTAGTCGTAGGTGCACTGAGGCGGGGCGGTGTGTCCGAGCATGTTGGAGAGAAGGGTGGCGTGGCCCTGCTCTTGCTGAGCCATGAAAGCAATCAGAGAGCGGTCCTCGGCAGTCAGGCCAGCGGCGATGAAGTCCTCATCGGAGAAGATGGCGAGACCGTTGTTGAACAAGTCGAGCTCGATCCACTCCTGGTAGAGACCAAGGGTGATGGACTCGTAGTCGAAATCGGACTCGACCATGTAACGCGGCTCAGTGCCGTTGGTGCCAAGACCGCCAGCAGGTGTGTAAGGCAGGGGTTGGGTCTCGGTCAAGAGTCCTTTTTCGTTGTAATACGTGGCCGTGGGGTTGGGAGGGAGAATCGGCAGTGCTGTGCCCAGTACGTCGGTAGAGACAGCGCCGGTGGTGGTGGGAGGCTCGCCGTCATAGGGACCGTGGGATGTGTAACCAGTCACAATGGAGCTGCGCTGGGGACCGGCAGCAGCGGTACCAGTTGCAACGGTGGTAGTGAAGGTGGCAGAAACATCATAGGCAGTGCCAAACTCAGAAGCGAGAGGAGTGATGGCAGCGGGAGTTTCAGGTATCCAGGATGCTTCCGCATTAGGCTGAACGTAGTGTTAGATCGGTATTTGAAATTGGAAAGGACAGAAGTGGCACATACGTAGCCAGGCACAACACCGTCCTGGTTATCGGCCACGAGGTCTGCAGAGTTGTACTGAGAAGGGCTGCCCTGAGGCGCGGCAGCAGCGAGGCCGCAGAAGACCGCGGAGGTCAAGGCGGTTTTGGTGTACATGTTGGAGGTGATGGGGGGGGGATGGAGATGGAGAGTGGATTGGAACCAGGCGGGCGGCGAGACTATATGTAGGTCGGGGCATTGTTGAGGTGTCAGGAAAGCACGGAACCATCACCATCGTCAATGCCTGCGGACTTTGCGCCGGTCATGATGGTGAGTGATCTCATCAATATTGATCCGATATCGACGCGTAGGCGAGCCGAATTGAGCGGCATTTGCCTCCGCTAACCATGGCACGCATGGGTAACAAAGATCGGGCAAGACGGGGTGACGAGGTGCGGCAAGATGAACGCTCGCTGGTGGAGCCTTTGCATCCGTCAAAGCCGCATGATATTGAAATTGGCTTTGGATCTGCCAACCTTGTCTGAGTGGATATGGATTCCTGGAGTTATGGAGAACTGCCAGTAGTGTCAGTGTCGTGATACAAGGCCATGCTGGTATGATGCATTTCTTCGCACGACTCTCATCTTCTCGCTGCTCTTGCGCCAAATCAGGCAGTGATCAGGAAATAGTGAAATGACGGGTATTGGATCTGCAACAAGGAAAAATCGTTGCGGCAGATGCATGTGAGAGATGCTGTGGTCCGTTTTCAGGATGACGAGATGTCCGCATCACCATCCCGATCCGGCCTTAGCGCCATCTGGAGATCTCGACCTCATCTCTCTCATGTTTCTTCTCTTTTGCCACTCCCCCACGTGTCGAGCTCAAGAGTGACATTATTTCATGTCGTATACCATGCTGCGAGTGACATCCTTGAAGCATAAATGGCATCTTTGTTTTTCTCAACAGCTCATCGTTCACGCAAGCACTTTCATCCGAGAAGACTGTTCTCCTCATCACGGCTACGCGGCTATCTGGCTCTACTTCCTTGTTCTAAACACGGCAGGTCGTTACCAACGCCTCTTCGTAACGTTACAAATTACATTTTACAATTTCAATCAACTGCCTGCACGTCGCGACGTTCGTACCGTTTGTTACCTCTTGATCTTGCTGTTCTATAGTCACCGCATCACCGCATCGAGAAATTAAGGGCTGACGTTGTGACATGTCACTGCTGTCACCCGTGGCACGGTTCATCCACTATACACTGGGATGCCGCCGCCACAATATTGTCTAGAGAAGCACCTGGTGGTGTGAAGATCGATATCGCGAACCGAGATGAGGAAGTCCACCCTCCACGTGCATCAGATCATGCATTTCTCCCAGCCTGACGGTGAAAGACCCGCGTCCGTACCTGTTCTAGCCGAATATGGGTGAGAAAGGTGGAGTGTTCGAGATGCCGGTCTGGAGCTCATGTCAGGCAGCTAGAGCTAAGGTAAAAGTACCGCCAGGAACACCATGCACAATCTTTTCTTGAGCGGTTGAGCGGGAATGATTTTTGCGAACTGGTATCCATAACCGATTGCTCGTTTTTTAGACCGCTTGACGGTCTAAGAACCCATGGATGGCTGGTCTGACACTGGAGTAGCAGACCTTGATGGCCGGGCTTCAACGGAAGGGTCATATTTCGTTCAGAAATCAATATGATCATCATTTCGTAACGACAGATAATAAGACTATCCATCTGTTCCATAGGAAACTTAACAGCGTCTCACGCGCTACACAACCCTCCTCAGACGCTTAGGAGAACCCAAGGCGTTGATTAACTTACCAGATCCAGTTCTTGTCGGGTGATCTGACTTTCTGTACGGTTTCATTCAGTGTTTGACCCATTCCTCATGGACGTACCTCCTGGTCTTCGGTTGAAACACGTGCAGTGACATCGGTGGCTTTGGTATATTGATAACATTGTTCAGCTAGTGAGATACAAGAAGGCTTCTTGAGTCTCTCTTTGGTATAACGCAATTGTCGAGAGCTCCATAACCCCAACCCTAACCCTCAAGTCATTTCTCAGATCAACAAGTGTTGTTTTGGACCGGGTGTTGGTTCTTTGATACAGATCGATGAATATACGCTAAGCTATGTCTCCTAGACTTATATTTATATGCAATCAATGTTCGAATGGAGGCATATTGAAGCTACCCGAGTCACTTCCACATTTCACGACTTCCGTCGCCAGCTTTCGGGTGTGGAAATCTTCGGTCGGACACCGCATTTCCTTCTTGATCACCGCAAACACACGATGACCCTACCAAACCCAGGAGAGTACATGTATCCAGATGGAGCGCTCTATCATGTCTTTAAGCCTGCTATCACACTCCTCCCTACCCGTTTCTAGTATATTTCCATCCAGGTTCCACATTCGCCACCCGGGAGGAGACTCTCAGAGCGGAACACCAGCAACATGGCATCAGAGCAGGCACAATACGTGTACGACCCAGCAAACGACCCTCTAGCCGTACCTCGCAATGAAACAACCGTCCAGCACATCCTCAACACCAATACAGACGAAAGCGACCAGCTCGACGCCATCTGCGAAGCCCGCGGCTGGTCGCGCGTCAACAAAGAAACACGCGACGTTCTGGACGCGTTTCTCACCGGGACGAACTCCGTGAAAGACACGGTCGAACGACTCGCCGCTCCCATCGATGAATCCTACACTTCCGCAGATGCCGGCAGACAGTTTTGGGAGATGGAGATGACGGCTCGGGCGTGTAGGCCGCAATGTACCCCGGACGAAGTGGAGAGGCTCTGGGGAGAGCTCGTAGCTATGTGTGAGCCCGATCCTGCTTTTAGAAACCACGTCAGCACCGAAGGAGGACTCGGCAGGCTCTGGCTCAGTATAAACCACGCGTCGAGGAAAACACCCTGGTGCGGCGATGATAGCGGCCGAATGCTGAGGTTGGTACAGCTGATTCAGGTTCTCAAGCAGCGTCCCAACCCGCCACTTCCAGAGGGAGCCACGCCTGCACTGCTGAACAACTGGGTATGGAAATCTGGAAACTTGTGGTCCGATCTCACGCTATTAGGAGCCAGTATGAGGGAGAGCTGGAATGACGCTCCCGGAGGCACAATGGGGTTCACAGCGCTAGAGACCAAGGCGTGGGAGCGGGAGAACGCTTTCGTGGCGCATTTGACTGCTACCGGCACGACATATTACCTCAATTATGGGATTTGGGCTATGCGCGACGCCCTGGAGGGCGGCATTGAGCGGATGAACCAGGCGAGGTGTACTCCGGAGTTTAAGGCGAAGCAATTGGAGGTCACGCTCGGTGTTACTGTGGTGTGGTTGTCGGTTGCTGGGAAGGAAATGTATCAGCAAAGTATTGAGACAGCGGAGCCTGGGTTGGTGACGGAGAACCGGATGGTAGCTGCATGGAGGACATCGACTGAGATTAGCGGTGTTCGATGGAGTTCTTGGAAGAGAAGACTTGCTGGGTTAGCTCAAGATGAGAAGATCAGCGCCTTGTCACGGGCTCATGCTGTCAGAGCTGGCGAGGAGATGCAACAGCTTGAGGAGGCGCATGGCGAGATGAAGTGAAGACACCAGTTGACAAGACTGCAATCTTCAAATACCGCATACGCATGCATACAGTAGGCTCGCAGTATATGTGGACGCATGGGCATGGTCTGTCTCGCTCTCAAACGAGGTCAGAGAACATAAAACGATGTTCTGAACGAAATTCGCAAGGACGTTTGAACGAAAATGTGGAGTGCGTCCGCGAAGAAAATCGGTGGGCAAAGTTGCCGTTCGAGAAGGTCACGTATCGAAGTGACTGCGAATGTCGATTGCTATGGATATACATGTATCCACCATGAGTCGGGAAACTATGTACTTCTTTGTTCTTTACATGTATTCTTTGATCGTGATGTATCGTAATCGTGGGCCGTGCATTCACCGTTGGAGTTGGACTACATAGTACGCGCAGGTATCGAAATTACGCAGCAGCACAGCAAAACGTCACCATGCAGTAGATTTGGACTTCAACAAACGGCAAGCATTCCTTATTCCACCACGACGACTGAACTTGGTACACGTTAGTCAAGACCAAGATGGCCGATTCTCTGGCGTCCGCTCTTGACAACCTCACACTCAACTCCAAGAATATCGATTCTATTGATGATTTGCTCGACCAGGCAAAGCCACGCAAACGCCTCCGCAAGACGCCTGACGGAACAAAAACACAGCTTGAGCAGGACTTCCTCACACCCTCAACGACCTTCAGTCCCGCTTGGCTGGACCGTCTGCAACAGCGATGGGAGACGCCCACGAACCACAGCGAGCTGTTCGCTCTCGCACCGACCCAGACCAGGACCATCATCCGCTTCACCAGGGAAGGCCTGGAGGGTCGCGTGACCGGCTACAAGGAAGTCACAGTTCCAGCTAACAGTGCAACGGCAAAGAACTCGACATCCCTGTTGCGAAAGCCCGCGAACCGAGCTGACTTTGTTCGTGGCGCTGCTGGCTACTATCCGTTTGCACCCGGCGGACTTGATGCCGTTGAGGCAACTGCTGCCTATGAAGATGAGCTACTTGGCCAGGATCATGTTGACGCCAGCAAGTCTAACAAGCTTTCACGTGTCATCAACTTTGCGGCCGAAGGTGGCTTGTTGGAGGTCCCACCGGGCTTCAGCAGAGGCTTGAAGGTGCCCGAGAAGGCCGCTGACAATGCTGAAGAAGCCAAGGATGTCGAGAACGTCCTTGACGAGGAGCCGCAGCCGCAAGAGATGTCGAATGGCGCGGGTGCCGATGACGATGACGTTGCTGAGCAAGAAGACGAATCTGACCAGGACGAGGAGGAACTGGACGCTCTGCTGCCGATCGAGTTCCCCGCTCTTGCACCTCATGCTCCTTTGCTCGCCGGGCGTAACAAGCACGGTGGACGCGAGTGGGCTCACATGGTGGATGTCAATCGTGACATTACTAACTTCAGAGAACTTGTGCCGGAGATGGCCAGAGAATGGCCCTTCGAGCTCGACACCTTCCAAAAGGAGGCTGTCTACCACTTGGAAGGCGGTGACTCTGTGTTCGTGGCAGCACATACGTCTGCTGGTAAAACAGTGGTGGCTGAATACGCCATCGCCCTCGCGGCGAAACACATGACGAAAGCCATCTACACGTCGCCCATCAAAGCCTTGAGCAATCAAAAGTTCAGAGACTTCCGCAACGAGTTTGACGATGTTGGCATCCTGACTGGTGATGTTCAGATCAGACCGGAGGCAAGCTGTCTGATCATGACGACCGAGATTCTTCGAAGCATGCTCTACCGCGGTGCTGATCTGATCAGAGACGTCGAGTTCGTCATCTTCGACGAGGTGCACTATGTCAACGATTCGGAGCGTGGTGTCGTCTGGGAGGAAGTCATCATCATGCTGCCAGAGCACGTCACTCTCATCATGTTGTCTGCGACCGTACCCAACACCAAAGAATTTGCCTCGTGGGTTGGAAGGACCAAGAAAAAGGACATCTATGTCATCTCGACACCGAAGCGTCCCGTGCCGTTGGAGCATTTCCTCTGGGCCGACAAGAAGATGTTCAAAATTGTTGATGCTAACAAGAGCTTTTTGGAGAAGGGCTGGAAGGATGCCAATGATGTCCTCTCTGGACGTGACAAGATCGCCGCAGCTGAGCAGAAAGCGAAGGAGAAGGATGATGCAGCTGCAGCCGCTGGACGTGGTGGTCGTGGCAACCAAAGAGGCCAGCAAGGTAGAGGTGGCCAACAAAGGGGAGGCGGCCAGCAGAGAGGAGGCGGAAACCAGCGTGGCGGACCTGGGCAACGCGGACGTGGCCAGCCATCAACTCGTGGCCATGGTAACATTGCACGCACCGGCAGAGGTGGTGGCAGGACCAGCGCTGCGCAAGACAAGACCCTGTGGGTGCATCTTGTCAACCACCTGAAGAAAGAGGAGCTGCTACCCTGCTGTATCTTCGTCTTCTCGAAGAAACGCTGCGAGGAGAACGCGGACGCTCTCTCTACTCTAGACTTCTGCACAGCTGCAGAGAAGAGTGCCACCCACATGATCTTGGAGAAGTCGCTGGCTCGCCTGAAGCCCGACGACCGTACTTTGCCTCAAATTCGACGTATTCGCGAACTCCTCAGCAGGGGTATTGCTGTCCACCACGGAGGTCTCCTCCCAATTGTCAAGGAGTGTGTGGAGATCCTCTTTGCAAAGACTCTGGTCAAGGTTCTGTTCGCGACCGAGACTTTCGCTATGGGATTGAACTTGCCCACCAGGACGGTTGTCTTCTCTGGATACCGCAAGTACGACAACAAGGGATTCAGAGATCTTGTTCCTGGCGAGTACACGCAGATGGCTGGTCGTGCAGGCCGACGTGGTCTCGACAAAATCGGTACGGTCATCATCGTGGCATCTGGCACGGAGGAAGCACCACCTGCTGGGCCATTGCGCCACATGATGCTGGGCGAACCTACTAAGCTCCGCTCGCAGTTCAGGCTGACATACAACATGATCCTCAACCTCTTGCGTGTGGAGGCATTGAAGATCGAGGAGATGATCAAGCGCTCGTTCTCTGAGAACGCTACCCAGACCTTGCTTCCCGAGCACGAGAAGCAGATCAAGCTCTCCGAGGCTGATCTTGAGAAAGTCAAGCGTGAACCCTGTGATCTCTGTGACAAGGACATCGAGAAGTGTCACCTCGCCAGCGTTGACTTCCAGTCGCTGACGCGCGATCTTCACCTCTCCATGCTGGCGACGCTTGTGGGCCGACGCATGTTCCAGCCAAAGCGCATCATTGTGTTCAAGGGCAAGAATGACGTCCGCACCGTCGGTATCCTACTCCGTGACGGCGCATCAAGAGGCGCAAACTCCACTGTGCAGTGCCTTGAGGTCATGTTCAAAAAGGCTCGCAAGAGATCAGATGCAGACTTCCTGCCTTACCTGCCACGATTCCGCAGGCAGTTCTCACCCTTGCCGCAGTCCGAGGCCGAGATGGAATTGAGGCTGGCTATCATCCCGCTTCAAGACGTCGAGGCACTGACGAGCAGCCACCTCCAGGTCGATGTCAACGCCATTCTGCGCAAGGACAAAGACGAGCTAGCGAAGGCTAAGACGGAGCTACTGGTCGCTTGCTCGTCGTGGACGTCATCCAAATGGACTGAACTCGACTATTCGAAGTACTTGAAGGAAATGTCTATCCGCGGTCTACTTGACGAAAGAGTCACAGCTGCGAATATTGCGCAAGCGTGTGAATGCATTCACTGCACACAGCTGCCACGTCACTTCGCCATGGCACACGACCAATGGGTGATCAAAGACAAGATCGACTCGATTCGCTCGCTCATGTCCGATCAGAACTTGCAGCTCTTGCCCGACTACCAACAGCGCATCTCAGTGCTGACGGATCTCGGCTTCATCGACACCAACTCGCGCGTCGAGCTCAAGGGCAAGGTGGCTTGCGAGATCCACTCCGCCGACGAGCTCGTTTTGACCGAGCTTATCCTGGAAAACGTATTGGCCGACTATGAACCCGAAGAAATCGTCGCACTCCTCTCCTGCTTCGTCTTCCAAGAGCGAACCGACTCCGCTCCGAACCTCACTCCAGCCCTCGAGCAAGGCATCGACACCATCGTCAAGATCTCCGAAAAGGTCAACCGCTTCCAGACTGCTCACCAGGTCATCCTCTCCTCGGACGACAGCAACGACTTTGTCTCCCGCCCGCGCTTCGGCCTAGTGGAAGTCGTGTACGAGTGGGCGCGCGGCATGCCGTTCTCGCGTATTGCAGAGCTCACGGATGTCCTTGAGGGCACGATTGTGAGAGTCATCACCCGCTTGGACGAGACGTGTCGCGAGGCCAAGAACGCGGCGAGGATTATTGGCGATCCGACTTTGTTCACGAAGATGCAGACTTGCCAGGAGCTTATCAAGAGGGATATTTGTGCGACGGCTAGTTTGTATATGTAGAGAGTGAGGGTGTGTTACTGGAGGCAAGGGATACTTACTGTGAGGAAGGATTCCGGCGTTGGCTCGATCTGGACGTATTACGACGCATGAAGATGTTGAGACGGGAAGTTTCGGCTTAGTTAGATCTTTGTCATAGGATGAGCATTGGCATAAGCATCAGCATGAGCATAACATGCGACATTTCTCTGGGCATGACTGTACCACGTACTGCAGGTAGCAGTCGAATCGCAACCGTTGTCAAAGTATCTGTCGCTTCTCTCAAAGGCGCTAAGATGGTCGGGTACTTCTGTACCCAGGAGTTGAAGTCCGTTCCATCCAATGGTACCGCTGAGAGATGTATCACAAGTAAACATGTCTCTGGAGATAGCTTGTATACTACCGACTACCTTGAGAGTTCAAGTCAGTCTAATTCGTACAAAACGCAAAGATAGTCGGTGTCGTGCATGTAGTTTCGTCACGGGCATCGCCTCTATTTACATGTACACAAGGGATAGTACGATGCAACGACCAGTCGTTGAGTGACCATGTGAAACACAGCGGATAGATAGCCTGTGCTCATGCTGCCTTGATGCATCGAAGAGAGAAAGAGACATGCGTTGCTCGATGCAATAACACTCCGCCCACCCCTACCCGTATTAGACAGCGTCTCCGCCCCTCGCCTCTGCGGCGGCGGCGGCGGCGGCGGCGGCGGCGCAATCAACCATAGTCTCTGGCCTCACCGCCTCCATCAGCAGCAGCAGTGAGACCTGACTCGCCAAGTCTCTCATTTCACTTACACTTCAAACTCTCAAATAATGAATGCAAGATTCCACCCCGTCACACACTTCGTTAGGGAAAGTTTAAAAGTTGCCGTTGTGCTTCGTCGCTTCGTCTTGGCAACCGAACCCTTGCACCTGCCGAAGTTTTACGTTTCATCCCACCTTTGAAGTTGTCGACTAACAGCCCACCAACAACCCTGCACCCGCTCTATTGTATTGCATAACCCACAGCATCTTCTTCTCATCCTCGCCGCCGTTACCCTTGCACCGCGACCTCCCGCCATCCTATTCTTCCAACACATCGCTGGTCGGCGCACCGCAACGCTGCCGCTTGCATCACCATGGACGCTGCCGGCTTGAGGAGTCGCATTGAAGCCACGCTTGCAACAGATGCCGACCACCGCCGGCAGGCAGAGGTCGAGCTGAAGGCCGTACGTTGTGACTGGGAGAGGCCGTGGCGAGATTTCCGGCTGACATAAACCGCGCAGGCAGAGGAGAACCCTGGCTTCCTCGACACCTTGCTGACCATCCTCGAAAACGAGCAAAATGCTGGTATCCGTCTTAGTGGTATGCATGAAATCCTTTCCGCGTGGGAGTCTTGGTTGGAGGGCTGGGAGGATGAATGGATCGCGTCGGAGAAAGAGCAGCAGGAGGAATCATCCACGGGAGCGCGCTGACATGTGATAATTTGTAGCGACTGTCTACTTCAAGAACCGCGTGACCCGGGGCTGGTCGAAACCCGAGGACACACCTGGCATCAACCCCGTCTCCGACGAAGAGAAAGCCGCCGTCCGCGCACGCCTTGTGCCCGTCCTCGCCCACGCCGCACCGAACACGAGAGCACAGCTCGTCGTCGCCCTGCAGAAGATCTTGCACAATGACTTCCCGAAACAATGGCCCGATTTTGTCGACATCACGATGACCCTCCTCAACGGCAGCGACATGCCTTCCATCTTCGCCGGATTGCAGTGTCTGCTTGCGATCTGCAGGACCTACAGATTTAAGCTCGGAGACAGTAGGGAGGACTTCGACAAGATTGTGGAGGCTACCTTCCCGAGACTGCTGGCGATCGGAAATGGATTGGTCGATGAGGAGAGCTTGGAGGCTGCCGAGATGCTGCGCACAGTCCTGAAGTCATACAAGCACGCCATCTACTTTGAGCTGCCCATGCAGCTGCGATCACACCAGGCTATGGTCGACTGGTGCACGCTTTTCCTGCGCATCGTCGCCAAGCAGGCGCCTCAAAATGCCATGATGGAGGATCTCGACGAGAGGGAGCTCAACCACTGGTGGAAGTGCAAGAAGTGGTCATACGTCAACTTGAACCGGCTGTTCGTGCGTTACGGCAACCCGGCAAGTCTGCAAAAGGGCAACGGCGACGATTACGCGGAGGTGGCCAAGACTTTCATCACAACATTTGCGCCGGAGATTCTGAAGGGATACCTGCAACAGATCGAGCGCTGGGTGCAGAAGCAGACTTGGCTGAGCAAGCCCTGTCTTTCGCACACTCTCGCTTTCATGGACGAGTGCGTAAAGCCAAAGACCATGTGGGACCACCTCAAGCCGCACATGCCCATCCTGATCGAGCACCTGGTCTTCCCAGTTCTTTGCCAGACCGACGAGGATGTCGAGCAATTCGACGACGAACCCGCCGAGTATCTGCACCGGAAGCTCAACTTTTACGAAGAGGTTTCCGCGCCTGACGTTTCAGCTACCAACTTCCTTGTCACCCTCACCAAGGCACGGAGAAAGCAGACCTTTGAGATCCTGAACTTCATCAACAACATGGTCAGCAAATACGAGGCTGCGCCGGACGAACAAAAGAACCCCCGCGAGAAGGAGGGCGCACTTCGTATGATCGGTACACTCGCCAACGTCATCCTGGGTAAGAAGAGCCCGATCGCCGACCAGGTCGAGTACTTCTTCGTCCGACACGTCTTCCCCGAGTTCAGGAGTCCCCATGGATTCCTCCGTGCCCGTGCTTGCGACACCCTGGAGAAGTTTGAGTCGCTCGATTTCAAGGATCCGAACAACCTCGTCATCATCTACCGCAACATTCTCGAGTCCATGGCCGACCCAGCCCTGCCTGTGAGAGTCGAGGCGGCGCTTGCGCTCCAGCCGCTGATCAGACACGACCCCATCAGGACCATGATGCAGCAAAACATTCCCCAGATCATGCAGCAGCTGCTCAAGCTTGCGAACGAGGTTGACGTCGATGCTCTCGCAAACGTGATGGAGGACTTCGTCGAGGTCTTCGCCGCCGAGCTCACACCTTTCGCCGTTGCTCTCAGCGAGCAGCTCCGTGACACCTACCTCCGAATTGTCCGTGAGCTCATTGAGCGCAACAACACCAAGGAGGGTGAGGGCGACTACGGTGACTTCCTGGACGACAAGAGCATCACCGCACTCGGTGTGCTTCAGACCATCGGAACTCTTATTCTGACTCTCGAGAGCACACCTGACGTCCTCGCACACCTCGAAACCATCCTTATGCCTGTTATCACCATCACCCTGGAACACAAGCTTTACGACCTTTACAACGAAGTATTCGAGATCATCGACAGCTGCACCTTCGCCGCCAAGACTATCTCGCCTACTATGTGGCAAGCCTTCGAGCTGATTCACAAGACATTCAAATCTGGCGCCGAGCTTTACCTGGAAGACATGCTTCCCGCCCTTGAGAACTTTGTCAACTACGGATGGAGGAGTCTGATGGAGAACCACCAGTACCTCGATGCGGTTGTGGACATGATCCGAACTATCTTCAAGGACGACAAGGTCGGGGGCATTGACAGGATTTGCGGTTGCAAGCTTGCCGAGATCCTCATGCTTAACCTGCGCGGAGGCATTGACAACTACGTCCCGGAGTTCATCGGCATGGCCATGATCATCTTGAGCAGTGATGAGCTCAAGGTCAAGTCGTATAGAATCCACCTGATGGAGATGGTCATCAACGCCATCTACTACAACCCCAGGCTATCGGTTCACGTGCTCGAGAGCAATGGCTGGACTAATAAGTTCTTCAGCCTGTGGTTCTCCAGCATCGACAGCTTCACCCGCGTGCACGACAAGAAGCTTTCCATCGGTGCCATCACACAGCTCCTCACTCTTCGTGCAGACGAAGTACCCCAAAGCGTGCAGCAAGGCTGGCCAAGACTCTTGCAGGGTGTTACTCGCCTCTTCCAGACTCTTCCTGCGGCGATGAGGAACCGCGAAGAAGCCCAAAGGGAGGAGGACTTTGGTCTTGGTGACGACTTTGACGATGAAGAGGAGGATGACGAGTGGGAGGGTGAAGACTGGGATCACGAGGAGACCGAGGAGGCAATCGACGTCAAGGACGAGAGCACTGCCTACCTCGACTTCTTGTCTCAACAAGCGTCCAAGTTCAACAGTGTTGCTGGTGACGACGATGAAGACGACGAGTTGGAGGAGGAGAGCTTGCTTGAGACACCTTTGGACCAGATGGAGCCTTACGGTCTGTTCAAGGCCGCTCTTCAGTGTAATTATTCGACTGACATGCCCTCATTTCACCCGCAACATGCTAACGATATTTTTCCCCAGCGCTGTCCGAGTCGCAACCTCAGCTCTACGCCCAGCTCACCGCCACCCTCTCGCCCGAAGAGCAGCAAGTCGTCAAGACCGCTGTCGAGGAGGCAGACAAGATCGCACTGGCACAGGCGCAGGCTCAGCAAGAAGGTGGGGCACCTCCCGTCCTCAACGGTGCTTGAGCTAAGAGTTCTCTGCGACCCAAAAGTGGTTGGCCTGACGCCGCTCGCGAAGCTTGATTGAGAATATGCCCTACACGCCGATTGCACGACTTGAAAGGAGAGATGATACCCGTGGGAAAAAGAAGTACGATGGAGGCCGGTGGATCGATCAGGGTCTAGGTTGAAGCAGTTGTGGCTTCTTGTTGATGAGGACTTGTCTTGTCTGTCGGAAGCTGGAGTGGCTGCTAGCTGCTGCTCGCAGGCTTCGAGAGGTGTGGCAAGAGCAGGGCCATGGTATATGTTTCTGGTACGGACTGATGTGGCATGATAGTTGGTGATAGGCGCATCCATCATCAAGGGAGGAGTTGTTTTTAGCATGCATATTTGGTTATCCCCCCTTCTACCCTGGTTTCCTTGGACCGTTTGTCCTTTTTCTTCACAACAGGTAGTGTATGTGCATGGCTAGGCCTTCGTCCTAGCCGCGACTTCGACGTTCCTGTTCTCTTTCTAATCCGAGCTCATCCTCGACGGATTCTTGTCGGACTCCCCAACGTTGAACTTCCTGGTGCGACAGACGAGAGAGCAAGAGACGGCGAGACGACGACTTTGGTGGTTGAGGAGCGACGAGGTGTACGAATCGCCACTCTCCTTGGCGATGACATGCGCGTATACACCTACGCGTGAGTGAACAACCGTATATGGATCGTGGCGAGACTCGATCAAGACGACGGGTCTTTGGAAGAATGATGGGAGTGGCGACGTAAACTTGCTGGCTGGTCGTCAATCTTGCTCTGTTTCTCTCACGCTCATTGTCCTTTGTCTTCTTCCATGCTTTTTGGCCTGCGCCTCATTGTTGCTTGCCCGGCGGGTGGTTCGATGGCAAGCAGCCTGTTGAGTGCCCTCCTTTGCTTTCACCCGGCTCATTTCCTCCGTGGTTGTCTCATGTCTCCCGGGTGTTGCTTCTCGACTTCTTCACTGATCATTTCTATAGGAGGCATCCAAAAAAAGAACAAAGATGGAGTCGCGAATTCGTGTTTGCTTCTCGGCAAAACGCGAGAAGGACTTGCCCAAGGAAATGACAACCACGATACTGACAATAATACCTGCTCGCGTGTGTCTGGGCTCTCAACACGAACAACCAGGCAGGAAGGCACGCGTGCACGGGCTAGACCGTGCTGGTGGTGGAACAATACCAACAACTCTGGATGAATTGGCTGGATCGTACCGGTGAGCGGGGCGGATGATATGGAAGACAGCCACAATGAGAATAGAGGAAAACGATCCTTCGACTAACAATATGTGAAGGCGACTTCCGATAATCTTTGCTCCGATCCGAATAAGATCGAGGAAAGACAAGACTGGAAGGGCTGCATCGATTGTTATTGGCAGACTGGCGAAGCTTTTGCTGGCTAGACCGAGTCTGGCTGAGTCTTTTCACGCTCTCTCACATGCAATCATATTTGCATATATGGGGCGGTAGACCGGCATCGCGTCTGTTTCTGCAGGATAGAGTGAGAATGGGATGCACACCGCGCTTCTGGCCTTTCTATCACGAGTGCTCGTGTTGGATGGGTCGTTGGTTGTGAAAAGAAAAAAGGCGTTGGTTAATAGCAATATCTCTGCCGCTGTTGCCGTCGACGTCGTTCTTGATTGGATCCAGGGCTGAATTCCCTTCCCATTTTGCCGGGACGGACGAGGAGATGTGCAAGCCTAGCGAGCCGTGGCAATATGATCAGTTTTGGTGGCATGAGGATATGGATGATGGGTACGAAACCAACAACCACAATAATAACCGTGGAAGTAGGGCAGCACGGCCAGTAGTTCGATCAATCACGAGATTGACGGGCCAGACAAATCTTGTTTCTTCCAATACATTCCTTCCGGAACAACGTGCCGGCGAGAATGAGATCTCTAGCGACAAGGGGAACAGGCGGCATCTGGCTCGATAATATTAGTAGGCAATAAGCGTATATCACTCGTAGAAGACATGTGCCTACTACTGTAGCCAAAGGCGTGCCTCAGACCAGGTTGGAGTTGCTTCTTGTCACGAGAAATATGACTATTGGGCGAAGGAAGGGATAAGATGGAGAAGGCTGAAGCAAACAAGCAATCAGCCGCCAAGCGAGATTTGGGATGCAATAATGGTATAGCGCTGCTGCACTTGCATTTCTGCCACTCAAGTAAAGTCTGTTGACGAAGTGGTTGTATCAGCGACCATCGTATGTCGAGAAAGTTCTTATGCCTGCGAGAGACCAGTTTTTGGATCTCAGCATCTCACTGGATCCGCCGTACGTAAGCAGTAGTACCATCGGCTTTGAACTATCATAGACATGCTGACACCAGTGAGATACCCGTTAACTCACAAACCTTAGCATACACAGAGGTAGGTACCCTTGCCTTACTCTTCTCGCTTGTTCTTCCACGCGCACGCGCATTTGCATTTTGCATCTGGTCGGGACGGCGGGACGATCTGGATTGGGGATGATTTCTGGCACACGTCTGGGGTGGTTGGTAGCTGTAGCTACAGTAGCCCGCACACTGGCACTTTGGCTTGCATGCATATACATTGCGAATACCAAGGCGGCTAAATTGGATTGTGGCTTCACTGGCTACAGCAGCAAGCACCTCACACGCGACTAGGTTGCCCGGAGGTCCAAGACGGGCTTGGTGCGAAAAGGCGAAAAGCCTCAAGAGGCCCGTGTGTCGTGTTGGAAACACTTGGCTGGGGAGAGAGGGAAATTGGTGTTGTATTGTTCTTGGGGAATTGAAAGCGGTGGTCATGTGGTCTCGCTGGTGATGGTTCTTTATTCTGGGACGGCTGGTTCAAAGGAGGGCAGAGGGAAGTGAGGTCGATTGCTGGGAGGGCGTCAAAGAGGCACGGCTCCGACCGAGGCATTCCAGGCTCGCGTAAACAAGGTCACGAGTCACGAGATCCATGTTCTCCATGTCTCATGTGGCCCTGTCCTCAGCCTCCCATGCCTTTTCCCTTGTTCTCCCCACTGAGAGCCCCATGGGGAGGCGGCACGGGCAACGGTACTGTACCGGAGAGAGCACATGGGACTACCGTCTGCGGTTAAATTGTATCCTTTATTGCATCCTCTCGCTTACAGCCGCCAGTGCTCTGTAGGGCGAATGACACGCCGGGCCGCTCTCGAGCAGCAGGACCAGCAGCAGCCCAGCGCAGTCCAGCGCAGTCGAGACCATGTTCGGCTCGCATTGAGCCTGATATCCATGCCGTGCCACACAGCTGGCCATCCTCAATCCGCTTCCATTGACTGGGAGCGCGTGTAGACGGCACGATCTGCCTGCTGCACCATCTTCGCCGCCTGCAGACGCTATATAGAAGCAACGCATGGCCTGCTCTTTGTCCCTTTGTTTCCGCCCTCCTCTCCCCAGGCTGAGTCGACTTATCTCAATCCCTCCATCTTCCTTTTCCAGTCGGTTAACCAACTGACCGGTCACCTACATTCGCTATGGCTCCCCATATGTCCGCTCCCAAGACCGATGTCGTGGCCGACGTACAGGCTGCGGCACCGCAATTCGCAAAGGTCAACTGGAAGAAGTCGCCCAACATGAGGAAGCTCTACTTCTACGCCGCTGTGCTGTGTATTGCTTCGGCCACCACTGGTTACGATGGGTGAGTCGGACTGCCGCAGCGCCAATGGCTAGAACATCCAAAACTGACTCTCCGCGACAGTTCCATGTTGAACGCCATGCAGTTCTTCCCGACCTGGGTGAGGTACATGGGCACTCCCTCCGGTGTGACCCTCGGCCGTCTCAGTGCCATGTACCAGATCGGTTCTCTCGTTTCGCTTCCCCTGGCCCCCTTCATCTCGGATCGCTACGGTCGTCGTATGCCCATCATCATCGGTGCCGCCATCATGGTCATTTCCGCCGCCGTCCAGACCGCCGCCATCAATCTGCCCATGTTCGAGGGCGCCCGTTTCTTCATGGGTTTCGGAAATTCGCTCGCCCAGCTCTCCGCTCCTCTGCTCCTCACTGAGATCTGCCACCCTCAGCACCGCGCTCGTATCACCGCCGTCTACAACTGTTTGTGGAACGTCGGTGCCCTGATCTGCTCGTGGATCTCGTTCGGCACACAGTACATTGACAACGACTGGTCGTGGAGAATCCCCACTCTGGTCCAGGCCTTCCCCTCCATCATCCAGCTCGCGTTCATCTTCTGGATCCCCGAGTCCCCGCGTTGGTTGCTCTCCAAGGAGAGGAACGAGGAGGCCCTGCAGGTGCTTGGAAAGTACCACGCCGACGGCAACATCGACGACCCTCTGGTGCAGTTCGAGTACGAGGAGATCAAGGAGACCATCCGCCTCGAGTTCTACGCCAAGAAGAGCTCCTCCTACTTCGACTTCCTCAAGTCAAAGGGCAACCGGTACAGACTCATGCTCATCATCTCGCTCGGTCTCTTCTCGCAGTGGTCCGGCAACGCCCTCTTCTCCTACTACGCCAACAAGGTCTACGAGGCAGCCGGTGTCGCTGGCTCCCAAGCCGGTCTCGGTCTTGACGGTGGCAACAAGGTCCTGTCCCTGATCGTCTCCATCTCCTGCGCCATGTTGTGCGACCGCGTCGGTCGTCGTCCTCTCTTCCTCGCCGCCACCGGAGGTATGCTCTTGTGTTTCATGGCCGCCACCATCGCCGGATCCCAGTACAGCAAGACCGCGAACCAGGGCACCGGCATCGCCGTCATCGTCTTCTTCTGGCTCCACGGTGTCTGCTACGCCTTCGCCTGGTCCGGTCTGCTCATCGCCTACACGGTCGAGATCCTGCCGTTCAAGCTCCGCGCCAAGGGCATGATGATCATGAACGTCTCGGTCAACGTCGCGCTCGTCATGAACAACCAGGTCAACCCGATCCCCATGGACGGCGTGTGGAAGGGCACCGAGTGGAAGCTGTACTCCGTCTACACCGCCTGGATCGCCCTCGAGCTCATCTTTGTGTACTTCTTCTACGTCGAGACCAAGTATGTTGTCCTGCTGTTCCGCCTTCTGTTTAATAGTTCGATTGCTAACCTCACTTTTTTCACAGGGGTCCCACTCTCGAGGAAATCGCCCGCATCTTCGACGGCGACAACGCCGAGGTCGGCATCGCGCACGTCAAGGACCACCCCGAGCTTTCCAACGAGCGCTACGACGAGAAGCGCTCTTCCGACGCCGTCGAGCAGCACGAGACCATCTCGCACAAGGTCTAGAGACGGGACGTTCCAATTGCTTGATCGATTTGTCGTCGCGCCGCGTTGGTACTTTTGTTGTTAGACATTCGTGTCGCATTCGTTCTTGTTTGTGGTCTGCGGACGGACGCGGAAGATGGTTGGTTGGTTTAGTGCAAGGGATACGCACATCTTCTGTTGTTTTTTGTTCGTGGGCGCAAACACCTTATGATATCCTCCAATCGCTTTTTATGCCTGCTTGATCAATTCTGTCTCTTCTTGTTTCTTGTCACCAGTACCTCATCTCTGAATTGTGCCGTAATCTCGCCATCTCTCTCCGCCGCTCACGAAATGGAGACGAAGCCTTGTGCTTCAGTGTTGACATAAGATTTAGTAGCGTTCGATAAAGTGGAGCAAGACGAGAGTGAAGTGAAGTGAAGTGGAACCGAGTCCAGATCTACGTGCTTATCACCTACCTGACCCATTCTTCTCACCTGCTATTTGCGAAGCAAGGTTGGCATGGGTATCAGTGCTCGAGGGATATGTTCATACGGTCCAAGCAGAACATCTTTTTACCGTAGACCACGTGAGCTTGTGAAGTGATGTCAGGTGACACGGTAAGGTACAGTAGGCAGCATGCACTACTGACACAAGTGTATCCTGTTGCTTCTTTTCCCAAGTGAGTAATTCAGATGGGCGAAGCGTGAGCCTCGCTTGTACAGCCGTGAGGATCCGTGAGGTGGGTATCACGTGTATCTGAGGCGGGCCTTTCATGGGAAGGACTGTCGTGTGTGGTGTGTGTGCGTGTAGGGGTGTGTCGTCTAAGTTGGGTACATGTATACCTGATAGATAGGCAAGCCCGGCGACCGAGGCATTTTTTTCTGATTTGCTCGTGTTGGTTGGTCCTGGATTTGGAGAGCAATACGGAGGGGAGATCGTGATCGTGATGGGCGACACGAAAAAGGAGTATATCAAACGAAGTCGATGATGACACTGATGATGATGAAGGATGGAACTGATGATCCTGTCGCATGCCTTGTTTCACATGTCGAGTTGTTGAGAAGTCTGCAGCACGACTCAGGAGTTTGCAGCACATCGGCGAAAGAGTGAGAAAGGCAAGTCGATCCCCGTTGGCGATGGAAAGATGCTGCCATGTGATGATGATGACGCTGATGATGATTACTACCTATTAGTGAGCCTATGACTAGTCGGAGTCGGTAGTTGGCGTTGTCAAGACTCCAAGGCGGCCGTTTCTGCAGCCTTCCAGTTGCAGGACTTTCAGGGCGAGCGGATGGGCCAGGGCCGGAATTCCTTTTTCGTTGACCAACCCTTTTTCTGACCGCGCGCCGCCGGCTCTGCACACTGCCTGCCTTGGACTTGGCCCGTGGCTTGGAAGCGTCGGGAGTCTAAGTGTATCACCGTTACTCGGTGACTTGTGATTGTATACATGAGGCGAAGCAGTGGTTTGGATGAGACAGATGCATGTCTCAATTGTAATAGCAAATCTCTTGATATGTCGAGTGCTGTTTCGCACAGGGAAGGAATTATTCGGGGTGGATTAATAATATGCACGTGTCGATGCAGGCTCTTCCGGCGACGACACGAGATTCGCGTGCGCTATTCGACGACGCTATTTGACGGGAAGGCCGCGGAATCACAGGCGGGAGAGTTGAGAGCGATGAGAGAGGAAAGGCTTCGAAGAAAGAGGAGAAGAGAGGAGAGAGCCGGAGTGAGGGTCTTGTCAAGCCAGCAGTTGAGTGGCCGGCGAGTGCAGCTTGTCGTGAAAGAGTGACATCGATTGGCACGCGCAGAGATTTCGACGACACGGATCATGCAGTTGCTGCCATCAGACTCTGCGAGGCGGGTGTTGGGGTTTGTGTTTTCATTGTTTCCCTTCTCTCTCTCTTGATTATTCCTTGCCAATCCTTCCATCACTTTCACTCACTCAGTGCACCCTCATCTCCTACCTACCCTTCAGGCAAACCGGCAATCTCGGCAGTGTCCGGGCATAGCAACGCCTTGCAAAGCAGGTGGTCGTCAGCGAAAGAAAATCCGCGAAACGAGAGTGGCTCCAAGAGCCCGCAGGCCGCAGCCAGCCCGTCCATCAAGGGTCAACGCTCGCCTCGCTCGCCCGGCTAGCCTCTCTCTGGCCTGGCTTGTCCTCTCTCACACTCACCACTCTCCTCTCTCCCATCACTCTCTCAAGCACTCCTCCTCTCCCGGCTCGAGCCTGCCTGTCAGTGTCTGTCCTTGTTTGCAGGCAGCCAACGGTTCTGTTTCCTTTCATTATTGCAGATCCCCTTCGACACACCAGGACCTCTTCACTGCAGGCCCGCCTCCTACCGACTGCCGCATCGCTCCTGCCTCCAAGCCTGCCTGCCTGCCTCGTACCCTCGCACCCAAGACCGAGAGCGACACGACAGCATTCCCGTGGCATCACTTCGACTGCCAGGCAGCGACTTTGTCTCGCGCACCTCATCAACACCCTTGCGCCGCCGCACAAGTCTCCCTCGCACCACCTGGCATCCACCTACCTGGCCCATACCTCTGACTCCCTTTGACCTCGCCGCTCCTGCGACAGTCTTGCTCCATCAGTCACCCTGCGCCAACACCAACAACGCCAAAGCCTGCGCCAACCCCGCTACAGCAACATCCTCCAGCACTTCGCCTGCGGACGACCTATTCACTTAGCCACGTCCTCGCCGAAACGAACCACCGCGCTGCCGCTCCCGACTCCACTCCCGCGCTCCGCGACGTCACTTTCTCCATTTGAGAGACAAAACACCTCTCACCTAATCTTACCTCGCTCGTCGTCAACCGCAACCCGCCTGCGACTGTCTTCGTTGCGACAACGTTTGCTGACGGTCTTCACACCACCACAAGCACAACTTTTCATTGCATGACTAGTCGTCAATAGACTCTGTGCCCTCACAAATACAGGCGCTCCGTCTGTGACGGCGCATCAAGAAGCAAGAAACGGTCCGTGGTCACAAGCGAACATCCATCTTAAACAGCATCCGCTGACAATCCATCCAGGCAGTGTTACCACACGCCGTTTCTTCTTTTGACACCTCTGCAAGCATGCCGGCCTTCTATCCGCGCTCGCAACAGGCGACTTCACACCCTCTGACTCCTCCGGACTCGGGTTCTGGCTACGGGTACAGCACCATGCACTACCCACAAGAGCCATTCGTGCCTGCACACCCCATCGGGTCTGCTCGCCACGACAGCGCTTATGACTACCAGCAGCACAATTATATGCAGCCATCTGTCGCACCCGCGCCTCCGAACTACCAATACCAGTCAGGTAACTTCCAGCCGACCACGAGCCTGCCGCCCATCTCCAGCTACTACGAGCCCATGGGCGCGCCCATCCTCCCACCGCTTCGGATGCAAGAGCACATCTCCTTCAGTGAAGACTACCAGCAAAGGCTTCAACAGCAGCAGGAGCAGCAGAACGCCGTTCTGCGCGAGCAACAACGCCAGGCTGCCAAGGAGGAAAAGGCTACTGGTGGTGTCTCTGCCAAGTTGGACTACGACATGGATCGCATGACCGACTTTGTCACGCACTATACCCAGAAGATGTATGACCTTCACCTCTCCCCATTCTGCTTTGCAGATGTTGACATCATTCGAAGCTTTCACCAGCAAGTCACAAGCCAGCCTCCATTCCGCAAATGGGTTCATGCCGTTCTCTCTGCCACAAGACTCCCATCAGCCACCATCCTGCTGAGCTTGCACTACCTGTCCGAGCGCTTCAGGCTTCACCCCACTTCCATTCAGGCCAAAGACACCCAGATCTACCGCCTTCTTGCAGTGTCGCTCATCCTCGGCAGCAAGTTCTTGGACGACAATACCTTTGTCAACAAGTCCTGGTCTGATGTTACCTCGATCCGTGTCAAGGACCTGAACGCCCTGGAGATGGAGTGGTTGTCTTTAATCAGCTACCACTTGCACGTTGAGCTTGACGACGGTCTGCAAACCTGGCTTGATGCCTGGAAGACGTACGACGAAGAGCAGACCGCGAAACAGCAAGCTGCCACAAGACTCTCGCCTCTTGACACCAATGTCAACCGCCACCAGAGCACTCGGGACCGGTACTCACCATACCCGACCTCCTACAACGGCAGCGCGACCCGCAGCTACGGCACTCCTTCGTCCACTCGCTCGTCGCAGTACCTCAATACGCCTTACACTTCGGCCGATCCGTGGGCATCCACTGAACGCCTGAGCTACGAGAACCCTTACAAGCGCCAGCAAAGCTACCCCACCCTCACCGACATTGACGAGGCGAACCGCAGGGCGTCCCAAGAGCGTGACCAAGCACACGCCATGTACAACAACTACCAGCTGCCTTCGATTGCCAACTCATACTACCAGCCCAACGCATACAACCAGTCGGGCTGGGATGGATACAGCTGGAACAACACCATGCACCGCGCCGACTGCACTTGCGCCACCTGTGCCTACCAGCATCACTACCGACCCTACCCTATGGCGCACAGCTACTCGGCTCAGACTGTCATGGGCTAGGCTCAAGTCAACTTCTGTTCACCTGCATATATTGCCAGCGTTTCGATTTTCCGACCTTGTTTTCCTGACGACACGTGGATTCACGGCGCCTGCGATTGTTCGATTGCGTAAAAGCCCTCCCGGCCTGGTCTCGAAGCTCTTTCGGCTTCTGGATACGGCTATGGTGTTCTCTTGCCGCGACTACGGTGCGACTGCTCAGATCCTGGATGGTCTTTCCGTGCGCGCGATCAAAAAAAGCTCTTCGCCTGTTGTCCTCAATTTCCCGTCATCAGTTTCTGCTATTCTCTTTTTTGTCTTGCACAGCGTAAACGGGGCCGGACGGTGATCCGAGAGGGGTGGGGAATTTTTCCAACAAAAAACGCGTTCTTGCTTTTTGATATCACATTTTTTTCTGACGGAGCGGACAGAAAGTCTTTCACAGGTTGCTTGTTTAGCATGGCGTTGCTTGGGCTTTTGTCTATTCTTTTTTTCCTTTGCTGCTGTTTGTCTTTTCCATCCCTATCACACCAAAATTGCTTACTCTATTTCTCATGCAGGGAGGAAAATTCAAAGAAACAAAGGGGAACGTAAAACAACATCATTCGGGCATGGGAGGATTTCCAACAAATTCGAAAAAGGGATTGCCAGCATTGTTATTTCCTCTCTTCTTCTTCTTCTTCTGCTTCTTCTTCTTCCTTTCTGGGGGCCTCGTCTGTTTTAACCTAGATTGCGGCGACCTTGTTGGGCTTTTTTCGACTTGCTCTGGCTTGCTTTTCGATTGGGTTGGGTGACTAATTGGTCGCTTTGCTTGCGATCGTTTTCGACCCTCCAAAAATGTTCACTCCGTAGCCCACAATACCAAAAATGGCTCCTTTTCTTTCACTTGGAAACTACACGATTACATTACATTATACATTTTACACGCTTATCTGAGATGAAAACGATTCCATCGCTTGATTTTTGACACGCGGTATGATTTGCACTAGGATCGCAGGCAGGCCATTGCTCTCTTTCTCTCGTTTCGCAAGGGAGAGAAGCACCTAGAAAAACTAAGTTCGGCTGGTTTGGATCTTAGTTATATGAGGTTGGGCTGAAATCACACAGCGATCAGCGCGCGTTCGCACACACACGCACGCGAATCGCATCCTATTATTTTGCGTGGGAAATGTCTCGCAGCCCAGCGGCGGAGTTCGAGTCACTCACTCTTAGCGAAAACCTCGTGGCTAACGCAGGCCGGCTCGGTTTTGGGGTTCTCTGTCTCTGTCTCACGATGCCGATGCCCAGCCCTGCCACCACCGCCGACTTCAGATACGCAAGGTATTCAGATCTGCATCCTCACGCACTGTGCGCGTGCTCTCTCTCTCGAATCTCACTCTGAATTTGTTTTTGTCGCGTCGCGTTACTTCGTCCTCGATTCTCGTCAGACTCGCTCTACCCATCTAAGTGCTCACCCTGGATATACTATACCTGTTCTGTACTCTCTAATCGCCCAGATTTCCTGGCTCTGGCTCTGGCACTGGAATTGGCTCGAAGGACGCTTCTCCTCTGGCTTCTGGAACTCCTCGCTGAACAGATGAAGGTTCGAGGCGCGAATTGCGACGAGATGAGATAGAGCTACTAGACGAAACATCGAAAATGCGCACTGGAGTGAAAAGCCCGACTTGTTGTCATATCTGAGCTTCTGGAATCGATTTCGACAATCCGACAGAAAGGAAACGTGGTCTGCAAAAATAATACCCTATCGTCTGCCTATCTGGCACTTGTACCTGCAGCGAAAGCAGAGCAAGGGTGATCCTGGCGATAACGAATCCTCAAAATTGAAATAATCCGATTCGCTGCGATTCGGCAAATATTACAATACTTGGAGGAAAATACTCCGAAATCACTCTCGAATTGCCAAAAAGGCAAAAATCACGAAGGCGACGAAACTACACCAGTGGCACGACTCTCGGAGACTGTCGCCACAAAGGCGCCCAGAAATATAACAAATGTCGCGCGCCCCGCCCTCACGGCGCGGCACCTCACCACTCCCCTCCGGCCCACCACGCTCCTTCGCCGGCTCCTACACCAGCCGTGGCCGCGGTCCCGCCGTCAACTTCTCCGACATCCCTCCACCGCCCTTCTCCCAAGGACCACCAGGACCTCCACAAACACACTCCGGTTTCCTCGAAGCCCCTCCGCGCCCTCGCCCGGGCAAACGACTTATCCTGTGCGAAGATGGCACCTGGCAGACGTCAGACGGGAATATCGCGCAGAAGCGGCGGACGAGTAAGATGGTCGGAGGGATTACGGCGGCCGCTGCGTCTCCGAGTAATGTTGTGAGGCTGGCGAGGGCGATTCGGCCGGTGAGTCGGGATGGGATTCCGCAGGTTGTTAATTATCATGTGGGAGTTGGGGTTGGAGGGGGTGTTGTTGATAAGGTTTATGGGGGGGTTAGTGGTGAAGGTGTGTGTGATTTCTCTTTTGTCGTCTTGAAATTCTCAAGATTCTCGGGATTGGATCTCTTGGGGTTCGATTTGACGGTCTCAAATGGGCGATCTTGATCGACGTGGAACGATTCTACCTTCAAACAAGTCCAGTGGCTGACTCTTCTCTCCAACCCAGGCATAGCGGAAATCGTACGAGCAGGCTACCAATTCCTCTCGGGCAACTACGTACCCAACGACGAGATCTTCATCTTTGGCTTCTCGCGAGGAGCCTACACAGCACGCAGTATCGCAGGCTTGATCGATAACATCGGCGTCTTGACGAAAGAAGGCTTGCCATACCTCGCCGAGATCTTCCGCGATGTGCAGCATCGACACAACGAAAACTACCGACCAAAGAACCCGGACGAGCCTTTCCCTAACAAACCTAGCGTCCTAGATCCTCGATATGCCGAAGAGCTCGAGCGCAGAGGTTTAACTAGACTGAATGTGCCGATCAAGGTAGTGGGAGTCTGGGACACAGTCGGCTCGCTAGGAACGCCGAAGATCGGCTGGCTGAGGCGTCTGGGCCTGCAGTCTTCCGCATCGAAAGAACACTCCTTCTACGACACGAGTCTCTCAAACTGCGTCGAGAACGCTTTCCAGGCGCTGGCGCTGGACGAAGAGCGCTACGCTTTCGCGCCCGCCTTGTGGGAGAAGTTCCAGGGCAACACCACCACTCTGCGCCAAGTCTGGTTCCCGGGAGCTCACTCGAACGTCGGTGGCGGCGCTTACGAAGACCAGCAGATCTCCACCATCTCGCTCGCGTGGATGGTTTCGCAGTGCACGCCTTTCCTCGATATGAATGAGGATTACGTGCTGGACCAA
Source organism: Cladosporium phlei (assembly GCA_003614995.1). Taxonomy (NCBI): domain Eukaryota; kingdom Fungi; phylum Ascomycota; class Dothideomycetes; order Cladosporiales; family Cladosporiaceae; genus Cladosporium; species Cladosporium phlei. The sequence continues at coordinate 70,932 of QZFA01000142.1, forward strand.
TGGGAGGCGGTGGAAGATTTCTCAGAGAAGCAGGGCGAGAAACCGCGGCCTTGGGGGTTCGGGAAGATCTTAAACGGGATGGAGGGAATCTATGCGCTTGGAGGCACCAAGATCCGCACGCCGGGGAGGTATATGGTGACGGACCCCGAGACGGGCGCGACGACTGACGAGCCGCTCGAGGATACTCACGAGTACGTACACCCGTGCGTGAGGGCCCGTCTCAAGCTCGGTGGACCGGGACTCAGCGATAGAGGCCTGTACATATGCGACGCTCTGCGGGACTGGAAGGTCAACATCGAGTATGCGGACGGCGCTAAGAGACCCAATGTGTATTGGAAGCTGAGGACCAAGGATCGCAATGTTTCCACGCGCGTTATGCCGGAGGCGCCGTTGTGGGGGATCGAGAAGGAGTTGTTGGATTATGATCCGGAGACTGAGGAGTTTATTATGCGGCCGCCGGATGAGTCGAGGAGGAGGAGGTCGAGAGGGCGGAAGGAGAAGCGGAGACGGACGCCTGAGAGATGAATGGATTTCGTAAGGGTGATCGTTGGGCTTTGTGGAAAGTGCGACTGGATGCCAAATTCCAGCTACTCAGCGTGGTCTGATACACACAGTATCCTGGACGAAATCGGCATGGCCCGGTGCACAGAGCATGGCCGATACACACAGTATCTTTGATACACAAAGTGTTGCGAGTACACACAGTACCGCCGACACAAACAACACTGCCTCACTTCGCCTTCGGCTTGCGAATGACAACAACACCATTGTCTTGCAGCTGCCAGCCAACACCGCTCTTGGTCAGCTCTTCCCACTTGGCATCCGTCGACCGCTCCACAAACACCCTGTCGGCACTCAAATAACTGCGGCCCAAGCACTTCAGCACATGCATCCGCATCCGCTCTTCCGCAAACCCCATCAAAGCCCGCTGATACCCATCCACAGCGCGTCGGATACGCCAAAATCGAGGCCAGTCGTCATGCACCAGCGCCTTCAAAACAGCAGCCACACGGCGATCCTGATGCGCGAATTTCACTTTGAGTGCAAAAGCTTGCACCAGCTCGTTCTGTCGGCACGCCAGATCTAGGATCATGTATCCGACGTAGTCGCGGAGTTCGAGCGGCGACAGAGGAGTCTGGGCGTGGATCGAATGTACCAGGTGTAGCAGTGTTGGCTGGTAGGACTCCCACGAGCGTGTCAGGATGCTGGCTTGTGCGATGAACATGTAGGCGCGCTGGGCGAAGGCGTCGCGTCGGCGGGAGCCGAGGATTCCTTCGCGCAGTCGGCGCATTGCCATTAGTATGTTGGGGAGGTCGTTGGAGCGCTCGCGGGGCTGTGTTGTTGTTGGAAGTGATGTGGTGGTGGCGGTGCTGCTTGCGGCTGTGGGGTGTTGAATAGATAGTGAGGCGAAGGCAGATTCGAGGTCTTCGCCGCCGCTGGAAGAGGCGCAGAATTTCATGTACCGTTCTACGATCTTGGTGTAGTAGCTTTCTTGTGTTTTGTGGTCGTGCAGTCTTGACTCTCGGGTCAGCGGGACCGAAAGCTGTGCGTATGTGCGTGCGTGTAGAGCGTGTGTGGAGATGATGCGTGTCAAGAACTCACCTGTTGTCTCCCTTCGAAGGCAGTCCGTAGACATCGAGCGGATCAATCGTGACGGGCTTCAGTCGATTCCATGCCCCTGACGGTCCTCGCCGGGCCTGAGATCGGTTTGCCGACGCTGAGTGATGACTGTCCATTGTCGAGATGTTGAGTACGTGGGGCCTGTCTTCAGGATCTGGAAACTCGCTCCCTTGTGTTCGGTTGGTGTGAAGAAGTGGAGTACCCTGTCAATGTCATGCACAGCACGGTCAAGAACAGACCTCGATTTAGACGGAGTGGAAGTCGTAATGTTGAACAGAGAGGAAGTGACGTTTGCCGAATTCGGCGAGGCGGGCGCCAACGAGACGTCTTTCAAATCAGCCTCTCACCGGGTTACGCCCGTAGATAAAACTCATCAGACCATTCTTGTCTCAAAAACCTACGAGAGAATACTTCACCTAAAGTCTCAATGTCTTCTCTGCTTGACTTGATAATTCCGAGCGTATCAATCCCAACATAAAGCGCAGAAAAAGCCTGACACAAATCCACAACACCGCAAAAGCACATCCTGAGGAAAGAAACAATGCCATCCACCACCATGACCAACGATGAAAATAGTACCGCGCCCAACCTTAACTCCGTCTCTCCCCTCACAGTCCATTGGAAAGATCTCCCCCACTGGCAACGCGACAACCACCACATCCACACAGGTTACCGCCCGGCCTCCAACTCCTTCACCCGCAGCATCGCCAGCCTGTTCTACTTTCACAACGAGAGCGTGAACGTCTATTCGCACCTCCTAGGCGCCTGTCTGGCTTTTCTCTCCGGCCTATACGTCTACGGTTCTGTTATCAAACCTCGCTATGATCAGCAGGCCACTCCACAGGATGTGAAAGTGTTCTCGGCTTTCTTCATCGGTGCCGTGGGGTGTTTGACTATTTCATCCGGATACCATTTACTGTCTAACCATTCTCAATGGGTTTCAGGGTGGGGGAATCGGGCGGATTATTTGGGGTGAGTTTTGCTGCTTTGGCGAATTTATGTATGGTTTGCTGACTTCAGTGATCTTGCCGTTAGGATTATTCTGCTCATCTGGGGTAGTTTCATCCCTTCGATCTTCTATGGGTTTGGAGGTGATATGGAGATGGTGAGGGTTTATTGGGTGATGGTCAGTTTTGCCTTCCTATCTTCTTCGGATTATTATAGCAACTCTCTTCAGAACCGGCTGACTAACCCTCGTCACTTACAGATCACAAGCATTGGGGTAGCAACCTCCATCGTCGTGCTGTTCCCTCAATTCCGCACGCCAGCCTGGAGGCCTTTCCGCGCCTTTATGTTTGTTGCTATGGGCTTGAGCGCTGTTGTGCCTGTCCTTCACGGAATCCAGATGTTTGGCGTGGAACAGCTGGACCGCCAGATGGGTCTGTTCTGGGTCGTCACGCAAGGCTTTTTGTATATTCTCGGAGCCGGCATTTACGCTGTAAGTGGACTGCGGTTATCTATCGCCGGTATATCGACTAAAGATTGACTGACTTGTTCGTGATCACAGGCTCGAGTCCCGGAACGATGGTCCCCGGGCTCTTTCGACATCTGGGGCAGCTCGCATCAGATCTTCCATGTGTTGGTTGTGTTGGCTGCAGGTGCACATTTGGTCGGCTTGTTGAAGGCGTTTGACTATTCGCACGGCTCGAGGGAGATGCTGAGTTGAAACATCCTGAGCTGGATTCACTGCGGTTTTTTACTTTGCCGGAGTATCGGTGCAAAGTCATTCTCGAACAATCCTGGAACAATCGAAGCCTCCAGAGAAGAAAACCCAAATGTTCTCTCAGTGCGGAATCAAACGACTGTTCGGTGCATATACGGTGTAACTGCCTAATCATCCTTATTTGGAAAACACATCGTCGCACTACTTGGTCGCACACATCTTCGAAGACATGCTCCACTAATCCCAGATATCCTAACCTATTACATCAGTGTGCATTGTCCGAAGCGGCGTTGACTCCGCCGTGGTGGGTTGGGTGGGTTGAGAGGATTTTCGGGCGCTAGCGCGTGGGTGCAGGGTGGCAGGCAAACCGAGAAACGATCATTAGGTGGACTGCTACTTGTAATTGGCCACGTTCGAGTTTTGAAAAGTACACGCCGGCTCGGGTCTGATGTTGATGATGATGATCACGATTTATGGTGAAGCCGCTTGCGGGTCGCAGCTGGAGAAGGAAACGGGTTCGGTGCTTCGTATCCGTTGGAAAAGGCGTACGACGGCCTTGGCGTGACGTGGAAGAGTCGGCCACGCGGTGACGGTACATGTACTTTTGAGTTTCTGGTATGGCAGCTATAGGAAGACAGTTTTATGTTGGGATGTTGGACTACTGGAGTTTCGGAAAGAAGGGTCAAGATTTGGGTTTGCTAATTACGACACGACACCCCTCTTGTTCGGTGTTGAGTAAGAATGCGCCACGGCAGGATTTATGTAGGGGTTGGAGGTAGGCGGGCAATCTAGGTGAGATGGTGGCGCATGTGGTTCGATTGGCCTAGGGTGGGAAAATTGATGAGATGCATGCGGCGCTTTAGTGGAAGAGGGATCGGAGCGGACACGAAAAGTGTCGTGAGCGTGTGGCGCGCCTGCTGCGGTGGGTGTGTTCTATCCCAGCTACTTGTCGGATACGCTAATGTCAAGTCCGGGTTAAGTGACCCTTCAATTCTACTTCGCGTCTGTGTCAGCGGGATTTCGTCTTCACTTCGACGATAACTCACCTTTTCGTATATGAAAATTCACCTCTACGAAGCCTCTAGGTACCGGAGTCCGAGAGGTACCTAGGGAGTAGAAGGTAGATAAATTCACTCTTCGAGAAAGCAGACATATTGTGACCTTACACACAGTAGCCAGCACCAGAACTGCGGCTACGCTAACCCTAATCGTAATCTTGGGCCGTGCGAGAGGTGCTTGAGGTAGCTGGGATAGAACACACACTGCGGTGAGTGGAGAGACAGGTTCGGGAAGCGAAGAGAAGAATAGAAGAGGCTGACGAGGGGCAACGACGAGAAGGAGAGTAGTAGGTAAGGTAAGCAGCTGAGCCATGTGTCGTCGCAGTGAGACCAAGAGATCATCACGGTGATACAGCAGGAGAAGTGTAGATTACATGTTCCTGCGATGTTGTGTCATTGGAATTACTGCTACTTTATCCTTCTGCATTACAGCATGCGAGTCAGGGAACACGGATCACGGATGAGACGGGCAGCTTAGCTGTGCCGAAAATACCACATCTTCAGCGTCTCGTCTCTCGGTGTACGCGATCAAGATGACATAGCATCGCAAAGACGTACCTATGTTCTCAAAACTACTACGCTAGGCATTTCGTCAATCGGCAGTAAAAGGATTGACGAGATCGAGAAGACTGGCAATACCTCTTTACGTGCATGAGCGGAGATAGGGAAATTGGCGGCTGCGTCGATCGTGCGTGGAGGCATATCAGCATCCACCGTGCCATCAGCAAACAGTCGATAGCGTTGCCAGACCGCCCTGAGCTCGGAGACACGAAGGATTGCTTTGTTCCGGGGCTGGTAGGTGTATCTTGCTGTCTTGCTGGTGCTTATCTAACGGATCGAGACGATTGTCTTGTTAGTGTTATCTTCATGTTGCCGGTAGACTGCCATGATCATGCTCTAGTCATGTTACCCAGCGATAGAAAATACGATATCATTGCTCCCACCCTGCCAAAGGCTTGTCGTACTCTGTTCACCGACACCTGTCTTGTCCGGTCTTCAAGTAATCGCATTCTCCATGTACACTTACAATACCGTCATGCCCATGTTGTAGCGTTGCTGTAAAATACAGAATCCTACGCGCGGCAATTCAAAGCTGAAAGGTGGAGCCCGCAGCTCTCAGCCTCTCCCCCCTGCGGCCCTGCCTCCAGAAATACATTGAGAGCGGGTCTCTTATTGGGAGGTGGGAGATCCTCCTGAAACATCACTCCACGAGCCTACCGTCTAAACCCTTCGACTTCGGCCCTCCACCGGTCTCCGTCGCCGCAGGCAAGGCAGAAGGCAGGGCAGAGCAGGCAAAGGTCAAGCCAGTCGTTCGTTCGTTCGTTCGTCCGTTTCGTCCACCGAATTATTCACCACCCCTCGGCGCCTGTACTATATCGCTCTCTGCGTGCAGCCTGTTCCCACTATCCGACTGCATACTGTACTGTACAGCACCGCTCTGAGACACCTCTACCACTGCATTCACAATCGCTCATCCTTGCCTCTGCCGCACGCCGCACGCCTATCACATCGCTGCCTCCACTGTCGCTACAGATCACAGATCACCGACCCAGCCACACCTTCGAGACCAGCGCCGTCGTGATAAGCCAAGTACGGTACTGCCCCGTGGCCACGTGCCCAGTCGAGCACCAACCTCTACATCCCGAAGAACGTCGACGCCACCTTGGACTGGAACGCTTGCACGAGCACTGCCGCTGTTCTGTGCGCGGTATGGCCTCGAACTGTTAGGTGGAAGAGCTGCGCATTTCATTCGACCTCTCGAATAACCCCGGTCCCGACTGGACGAGGCCCCTATACTCTGGAATAGACGGAGAGCATGACAACTATCGCTGCGTCTGAAGGTGTGCAGCCGGTGCACTCGCGACCCAATGGCGAACATAACAGGAGGGCTTCGGCGTACAAGACACCGGCGGCGCTGATTGGCATGAAAGAGAAGGAACCCACCCCACGGCCTGAACTGCCGCGATCAGCCTCCTACACATATATGCCCAATGCCGCCCACCACCAACACAAATACGTCAACACCAACATAGTGTCTATCCAGGGAAGCTTCACCGAAGAAGTCGACTCCAGCGGCTCGGACGACGCTGCTTCTCCACCGGACTCATCAGGCTGGAACACGCCGGACGGTCTCGAGATCGGCTCGAAAGCCGGTTCTGGACAGGACCTGGCAGCTCAGCTGCGGAACAACCCAAAGATTGTTCTCCAGAAGCTGGCCGACGAGGCTGGACCGAATGGAGGTGCGGCTGAGCCTCGTGTGCTTGCCAAGCGGAGCCCTGGTGACACCAGTGCGGAATCCACAGCACCCGCAGCGACGGCAACGACCACAACGACTTCCACAACTGCAAGGCCTCCGGTTAGTCGAGCTTCCTCTTTCGCTACAAAGCTGAACCGTCGATCCTGGACTCCGGCGTTCTCCAGGCCGAACTCTCGCTCACCTTCACCGGTGAAAAAGAAAAAGTCGCTGTCAATATCAGGACGATCTGGATTTACCGGCGAAGATGTCGTACAAATTCAAGCGCCCATACGTCCAAAGCTCAGCAGCAGAAAATCCATTCTTCGACGCAAAGACTCTTCGAACGCGCCCCAGCCGACAGAACCAACACAAAAACCAGATTCGGCAGTAGCAGGCGCTGACACAACTCCCGATCAGCCCACAACACTTCGTCGGAAATCGATATCTTTACGCAACAAACTGACGAGACCGACAGCTGCTCTCTTGCGAGGGAAGAGTGCCGATGAGGGCCTCATGCCGCCCGTACCCGACGTTCCGACATATCACAAATCATTCTCGACCGAGCGCCTACCTAGCACACACAAGAGTTCGATAAATTATGACCGCTCGGTACCAGTACCCAGGCTCACACCTGGAGAACGGACATTCTCTGGGAGTCACATTTCTCTTTCGAAAAAGAAGGACGAGCTCTGGAGTATCTTCCGGTCACTGGACGGCGATTATACAAAGTTTTCCTCAAAATCAGTAGCGCTCAAGGCCAACGTCTTGCGGTCAACACTACTGCCATTCTTGAGACAGTATGCAGTACATCCGTCCAACAGCACGCTCAGACCGGAGGACCTCGACAGGAGAGCAAGTATTTTGAACAAATGGTGGTGTGGGCTGCTCGAAATGCTACACGGCCGCAACAATCAGTCAATATCAGGCACAGACCGACCTGCAATCCTGGACGGCATTTCTGGAATCATGGAGCGACCCGAATGGCGAATGCCACCCTCGCCTTTCTCCTCGCTCATGCTGCGAGACGATCGAGGGAAATCGTACAGCGGCCAATCTTGCGCGTCGGCTTCCTCAAGCACATCAGATTTCCTGACAGAATCGGTCCATCACAATGTCCGGAATATTTTTCTGCAAAACTTGAGTGCTCAAATGGCGTTCGTGGTCGACAAGATGACCATGAGAAATGCTTCTGCCAGTCTAGTCACCTTCTGCGGGAAAGCGTGTGCGTACGCGTTCATGTTCGTACCTGGAATGGCCGATATCCTCGTTCGAGTGTGGGATCTTTCAGTGGACACGCTCCGACGAGTTTTGGAGGAAAATGGCATTGGAAAATTCGACAAAATGGACGACAGGTCTCAGACCATCGCCAATTGCTTCCCGCCAGCGTTGTGGAGTCTCGACTTCCTTTCGCTGCCCAAGATGATGCGGAAACTACGCACGCCGCCTCCTCTCCCACTAGGCACGAACCACATCAACTGGTGGGGTTACTGGCTAGAAAGGTGGACTGGTCGTGAAAGCGATCTGTTTTATGTCTTTGTCAAGCACTACCACATTTTGGTCGCCGACTTCTTGCCCCCGGGTTCTACGAAGAGCGAGCGCATGTGCGTCCCTGGAATGTTGATGGTCCACGGCCAGATCTTGACGAACCTGGATTCTACGATACACCGAGATGCAAAGCCAAGTGGGAAAGACTCTCTCCCTGGATCATCTCCAACTTTTGACGACGTATTCACAGCGCCTGATGCTGTGGCTTCTACGATACCCGCCCTTCCGGCCAACGCCACTCGAATAATGGCCGAGAACAGGCTTATAATGTTAATACGCGACTTCATTTCAGAAAGAGCCGATCACTGTGTCGCTCGGCAGCTTTTCGCCGAGTCATTCAATGGACTCTTGCAGAGCGCCACTCGTGGCACGTCTGTGTTTGACCACTCGGCTTGCTATACACTACTTGATTTCCTTGAGGAGGCTTTGGTGATTCTCGCCCGATTTGAGCAAGTCACTGGTGGCGACACGCCTTTGATCGACTCGAAATTCTGGGCTAGTGTGTGCAAGAAAATCGCCAGCAGTGAGAACACATTGACAGAGATTCGACTCTACGCTTTCCTCTACACCATTTGGAATACCATGGCATCGAAGTCCATCCACAAGGACGACATGTGTACTGACTTCTTACTGGACCCCGATATCTTTGAAAGCAGGTTTAACCACTGGTGTCCAATGGTACGGGCATATTACATGCGACTCTTGTGTTGGCGTGTTGGCAGGTTCGACGGGGAAGCCCTGGAATGCGATCTGAAGGTCTTGGGTACGATGCACGATCACCTGTCGCTCACCTGGTCACACTACCTTTGGCTCCGGGAAGATGCAGTGCAGCGGCATGCTGTGCTGCCGCCGACTAATCCTTGCAACCCTGCACCGAGCAGGCGGCTTTTGATCATCCGGACAGATGCGCCTACCCACGTCGGCGGTGGCTCGTTCATCTCGTTCGATGGCTTTGTTCCTCCCAACCCTTCCTCGCATCTTTCAGCGGCGAAACGTTTCTCGGAAACCGACGCCATGATGGAGCTCGAATCGCGACCTAGTTCGTCACATTCGATGGATGAGAACTCGAGCCCGCCCAAAGGCCTCCGCGGCATCATCCGCAACATGATGACTTCGCGAAATCGCCCCAAGAGTCCAGTACGATCTCTCTCAGACCGCGTACCCACCGAGGCAGATGCAATCAACGACGCCCAACACAACGCCCTCAACCTCTCGCCCTCACAAGACCGCCACCGCAACACCAACGCAACCACGCTCTCGATGCCCGACCCGAACCTGGCTAACAACGCCAACAACAGCAATCCCGCGCACCGCAACTTCTCTTTCAAGTTCTCCCTCGACTACCACCCCAACGTCAAAGCACCTGGTCCTATTCGTCTCTTCCCGCCTCGCCTGCCCAAACCCGCTCAAGAATTCTTGTTCCAGGGCAGGTGCGCCAAAGCGAACGGTGCAATGCACATGCAGCCAATCGAGCCCAAGGGCCAGAGTCGCGAGCGAGCGCGTTACACGGGCCGCGCCCTCGCCGAGTGGATGATGGTCGTCGGCGAGTGCCAGAGCTTCTTCGAGCGCAGGAAGACCGAGGGAATTCTCGAGAACCGGCTGGTGGAGACTCCGATGCTGGGTGTCGAGGTTTTTAAGAGAGGGGGTTGATGTTTGGATTGGGTCGATGGAAGGAGATGGGATTTGTCCTTTGTTTTTCTCTTTTAGGGAAGAGGGGTTTGGATGCCTGCCCGCTATTCCCATGTTATCACGGTCGGTCGAACTCTTTTGCATAGACGGCGTCCTGGGGTCTTTTTTTTTTTTTGGGGGGGGGG
>QZFA01000143.1:0-136603 GCA_003614995.1 Cladosporium phlei
ATTTATGTTATATTTGTTTAGTAGTATCATTTATTGTATTATTCTTCTCTTTCGGCTTGTAAGACTGTTATTTTTAGCCTTAGGTGCTGGTTATATGTACTAGTAGCCCTTTAGGTATACTTTAGGCTAGAGGCTAGTCCCCTCCCTCCCTCTATACCCCCTCTAGGTTCCCGGTATTATTAGCTCTCTATAGGTATATAGAGGTATATTAGGAGGCCTATAGGCCTCTAGGCGGTAGTGTTTCTTAGGTATTTATATTTCCGCGTTTAGCTCTAGTAATAGTATTCTTATAGAACTCGAGTAGATTCTACTACTAGATATTCTAATAGTAAGGTATAGTAATACTAGTAGTATAATAGATAATAGAGACTAATTATAAATAGTTTAGTAGATCGATATACTATTCCTTTTTAAACCTCTACTATAACTACTCTAAGTAATACGATCCTCTTATTTAGTACTTATTATATACTATATTATAGTAGAAGTAGGCTTAGTAGAGATAAGAGTCTTATCTCTTATATCTTTAGTCTAAGAAGTAAGAACTAAAGAGATAATAGAAATATAGTAAGGTACTTTATTAGCTATAGTCTAGTAATATAATCTCTTATAGTAAAAAGAATATACTTACTATATATAGGTCTACCTATTAGTAATCTTACTAGACTAGTTACTAGTAGCTTAGAGTAATAACTAATTATTTAGTAACTTAGTATATACTTAGTTAGTAGCTATATTTCGGATACCTAGAGTAAGTATACTATATCTTAAGATTACGATAGTAGTAGAAGTATTATAGACTCTCGATATATTAGTAAAAGTATTAACTATACTAGTAGTAATAATAGTAACATTCTCTATTATAATATCTCTTATTATTATAATAGTCTTTAAAGTAAGAAAGTACTTACTATTACTATACTACTCTTATATATACTTAATAAGCCTAAAGTAGAACGTCTTAGTAAATATACTACTTACTATCTAATTATACTCTATAAGACTAATATAGCCTACTAGAAGCTACTTATAATCGAGTATATAAGATAATATAGAGTATTTAGCTATACTATAGTTAATAAAGATACTAGCCTTAGTAAATATATTTATAGTATCCGATAATTAAAACTTACTATTAGCTAGAAGCTAGCTATTATAAGAATATAGTAGATAGTAGTTCTAAATAGTATCTCTTAGGTAGGTTATTAATAATTATTAGAGAAGTAGAAAGAGAAGTAGAAGTAGCTATATAGCTTTAGAGGTACTATATACTAAGCTTAGGTATCTTTTATAGAAAGTATATAGATAGTATATAGATCTTCTAAGATTCTTATACTATATCTATTATATATTCTTATAATTCCTTATAGCTATTCTTAGGATACTTTAATAACTACTATACTAAGTATCTAAATACTCTAGTTATAGAACCTCTAAAGGCTAGAGTAATATATTATACTAGCTCTAACGTAGCTTCGATTTAGACCTTCTCTTAGTAAGCTAGTACTAACTTCGTATATATAGCCCTACTACTAATAAGGTTAGTAGTTATAGTAGTTATCTTTATATACTTCGAGATCTTACTAGTACTAGTATTAACATATAGTAGCGCGGTTAATAAAGGAGCTACTACTACTATATAGTAAGTAGTTAGTTTAGTAGTATAGTATAGCCGTAATAAGCCTAGTAGTAAAGTTATAATAATTAAGACTCCTCGGAAGTTATATACTACTAGATTAACGATAGTAAGAGCGACAATAAGGTAGATAGAACTAATAGTATGCGTTTCTATAATTAGGTAACGAACCGGCCGGAGCTAAGAGATCCCCGCTAAAGGGGACATTCTTTTTAGGAAGCGTTGTACTGTGTTGCGTAGCGTTTAATGATCGACGTCGATCCCCTAAGATGTTGCTAATCCTTATTGGATGGTGCGCTGGCTGTTTAAGGAATGGTCAAGGAAGTAGATGCGGAGTGGATGCATACTAGCGACTGCAAGATGATCACACGTTTTGAGGCTAATTTAGAAAAGTGGCGCAACATGCATAACACTCCTCGGACATCACACCGGTCGATAAGCTGGGAGGTCATCTCATTTGTCGAAGCTTGGAGGCCTTTATGGATTTCGGTGTTTGCGTCGATGTTGGCAAACGGCTCAACGGATTGCACGTGGTCTGCACGAGCCGTTTGGACGGTTGATCCAGTCGGATGGATCAGGTTGGAGAGATTCTCGGGTCTGTGATTGCGAGAGCAAGCTGTGATGGAAAGCTGTGATGGGAAGCTATGAGAACGCTAATCAGACATTGCGGGATTGCAATCCTGACAATATGCCTATAAAGTCGCATGGCCGGTCAGTGTCTCCCTTCGTTCGTTCATTCATCCCATCCAAGTCTTTCCAACAATTGTCCCATCGATCGATATCCCACAAACCGTAGCATCAGCTTCGTTTCCTGCCGCCATGTATCTTCCACTCTCCGTCTTGGCCTTGTGTGCGACGATCAGCAATGTCAACGCAGCCTACCTACCAATCACAATCACGACACCTGTCCGACAGGTCGCGAACGTAGGTCGCAGTCATTCATGCCGTAGTATCCTGCAGCTAGCTGATTCGCTTCCAGTTCGACGACATCCCCGGCGTGAACCCCGTCCTCGGTTTCGCACCTCCAGAACCTTACAAAGGGTAAAAATCGCTCAACACAACCAACAATCCCCGATCATGTCACTAACCAGATACTCAGGCTCTCTTACACTGCATTCGGCCTCGGAGCTCCCATCCCCGGAACCCTGACGATCCAAGCCTCCTCAAAGCCCAACGCGGTCTTCGCACCCTACCTCCTCGTCGACCCACTCGCAACACCCGAGATCTCGAGCGTGTACTCCGGCAGCAAGGTCGTCTCCTTCGACATGGAGTCCATCGCATCTGGGTGCTACGCCGCAACCGAGAACGGCGCTCTGGCGCCAGCCATCAGCTGCACCATCCGTTACACCGGCACCAGGGTCTCCGGAGAAGAGGTGACCTTTAACGCTGTCTACGAAGTCAAGAATCTGAACCTCCTGGGGGTGGCGTTGACTGCGGAGAAGGTGCAGACGAAACGCTTCCCTTTCAGCTTCAAGGGTTTGACGAGCCTGAAGCCGAAAATCCTCACTGCGGCCTTGCCTGCGATCGATGGTGTCACGGCGCAGATGGCCTTTGACGATATCATCTACACAGCTCACGTGAAGAGATAGATCTGAGGAACTGGTGGGGTGGGGTTGGGCCGTTGTCGGGATTTTCGTACATGTCTTTTTCTCTTTTTGCAATGTGCCATGCGATATTATCACTCTGGGCGGTGGGAAGGCTCAACTTTGTGGTCCAATCAAGTACCGTGACTTTGCGGTCAGAAACAGTCAAGCCTTCTTCGTATCGGATCTTCTACCATCGCTTTTTTGTACTTGATGTCGAATTGCTGAGTGACAGTCATGGATGAGGTTTTTTTGCACAGCCGGGCGAGCGAGGTCGTTATTTGTGATCACACCGACGGCTCTCTAATCCTCCCCCACCCCCTCGCCCGATCCCTCACCTCGCCCAGATCGTCCATATTGAGCAAACCGACATTGGAGCCCGTCAGGTGGCGCCACGCAGCATCTCTCAGATTCGGTGGACTCGTCGGCGCATCCCAGTAGCGCGTCAGCAACCCGCGAGAAGCGGCCTGTTCGATCTGCGATCCAGCCATATCCCTTCCCTGCGGGGTTGGTGGATATAGATAGTGTGAATCGGATGGTCTCCAGGTTATCGCGTTCACGTACTGGGTAGATGCGTAATGCGAGTTGGAGATGTTGTACTTGAAGTTGGGCGGACTTGTGCTGAAGTCGTCGTCCTGCGATGGTAGGGCTTCGAGAGGAGCGTCGTAGAATATGTCTCGGTGTCCGTTGGGGAGCGCCAGGATTGAGTCGAAGGGTGCTTTCCCCGAAGCGACTATCGTTATTGGCCGCATGATCTTGTCGGTGCCGTTCCAGTAGGTGAGATAGTCGAGATCGCGGAGGGGTTGCAGCTGTGAGTATAGCTTGGCAAAGGTTTGCGGTCCGGCTGACTTCTGGTCGATGAGCAGTACCAGCGTCTGTTTGGTGTCGGCGTCGAAGAGTCCTTGCCACGTGCCGCGTTTCTCAGGAAGTTGAGCTTTGCGTTTCCCGAGCATGAGCTCCAGAGGGCCCAGGTACATACGACGGAGATTGACGGAGCGCCGCAGACCCTCCGAAGAGTGACCGATGAGCAGATCACCCTCCTTCAGGTGGATGTCGGCTTCAACGCTGATGCACCCGGAGGCGAGCGCCTCGAAGAGAGGTATGTGGCGTGTGTAGTCATTGTGAGAGTGTACTGGCACCAGAGGTGCGTCGTGGATAAAGGTCTGGTACGAATCTTCCCATAAATCTGGGTTTGGATTACCTCTGCGTTTGAAGGCGAACAAGTGATCGACTCTGGCGTTAGAGCGGTGCAGCCCTTTGTGCGTTTTGAGTATCCAATGGAGCTCGCCAATGCACCTGTGGCAAGGCGGGTCAGCGAAGCACCGCGAGAAAGAGACATCACTGCCCTTACGCTGCGACTGTGAGGATGAGCATCATCTTGAACATGTCTAAGAGGACGTGACTCCGGCGGAGCGGCAGCGGTATGCGTCCAGCCCTCACGAATCGACTTCTTCGTAGTCTTTCAGTTGCAGAGATCTGGTTTTCGGTGTCCATTACGACGCCAACAGAGAATAACCTAGGAAGACGGCCCCTTGCGACATCACGCAAGTGACTTCGCAGAACGCGGACTGTGCTGCACTGGGAGGGAAGTTCTGTGAGGTCAGATGCCATCAGGCAACAGGACACCCTTCTCTGTGAACCTAAACGAAAGCTACGGAGTAACGGAATCCTTGGCTCATACGCTTAGCTGGAGGAGGTGATGTTAGGCTTATCCATGCTTGAACGGCGGAAGATGAGGGACATGATAGCTCAAATCCGCAGTGGAAGCCTGGTCCGTCGGGGGTGGGCAGCTCAAGGGCATGATACATCGGTGGTGGTTTTTGCGATACGAGGCGATTGTTAAGAGTCGTGTGAAGTAGGCAGGAGAATAGAAGAAACATTCTTACAGCCGCAGAAAGAAGCCCGTTTGACGCCGAGACTTTCTCCACTTGCAGATCGATCATCCCCATCATCCCCAGCCACGTGGAATTGCGAGGTGATCGTCCTTGCAATCCACTTTCTCACAGAGAGCAAATCGAATCAAGAAGTCCATGTAGAGAGAAGCAACAGAGACTGTGGTGGAATATGAAAAACCACGTGAGTTGTTACCTGACACCAGTTAGCCAGCCGTCGCCGTGGTATTGATGGTTCGCTCGCAGCTCATGATCTTCACTTTTCAATCAAAGGTTGGTTGGCGTTTCTTCTGATCAATTAACGCCATTATTGATAACGCTTTTCGATCATATCTAGGGTTGGATAGAGTCAATGAGACTACCTTGCCCTAGAAAGATGGATTGTTCCCTGTGGATTCGACAATGACATGCAGATATTACCAAGGTCAAGGTAACCCCAACCCTGGCCCTAGATGTCCGGGCCAATGAGAGCCAGGACCCACAAAACCCATTCCTCCCTCCCTCACTACATGTCGAAGAAAAGGCATATCACAACACCAATACTGCAACATGACAATCATCACATCAGAATGAGCGCCCAAACCCGCAAAGACGCGCACACTCGACACAACTGTCACAGAGCGTACTGAACGAAGTAGGAACCGGCCATCGACGCTTCTCAAAGTACCGTCTCATTTGCACCTACCTAGGTACTGGTTCATCTCAAACCAGCCTGCTCTCGACTCTTTGCCCACCATCACCGGCACCGGCACTCTACCCACAGCCATTTGTGATCAGTCTACAACCCGCGGAGCCGCACGTCAATCTGCGATTGACAACGAATCAAAGCTTCGTATTGCCAAACAACTGGACATCAGAAACTATGATCAGCGTCATGCCATCAATCTCGTATTGACCGTTCGAGCTCTAGATCCAACTTCAGACTGTGTCGAGAGACCGGTTATTTATGGTCGATGATCTGCAACGGGCTGTGGACATACTTTCGGCTCCACATGCAGGACCCGGCAGGAAGTCCAAGCATTTCAGCAAGCAATTTAGGCGCCGGAAGCCAAGCGACGATGCGTGTCAACAAACTGACCCCGTCTTCGTTTAGGTCGGGCGTCTTGTACATTAGTTCACAACACTATGTACGTACTACATGACCGGACCTCGTCTTCTGGAAAGTTTCCTGGCATTCGGCCGCGGACAGTCAATGTATACTGCTGCTTACAACCTGACACCCGAGGCCCACGGGACTCCGCCATCGCCAAAGGCCGCGGCCTCTTACTGAACTGACTGCGATAGTATAACACGTCAGCCTCCTGACCTAGTGCCATCTGTACCCTAAGCCCGACAGGCAGGTCGTTCTTCCTGAGCGTACGGTGGCGTTCCTTCGGCATATGGCGACGTGCTTATACATTGGCGGAAGAATCTTCACGATGCATCACCTGACCCAGTACGACACGCGTGAGGTGCTCTAATGAACCTCTTCTTCTTAGCCCGGATGCTAGGTCTTCGCCTCCTCCACAGTCACCTCCACAGATTCCTCCACACATGGTGGGGTCGCATGCAAACCAGCCCTCATGGTTAGCCGTATACAGCAGTTCGAATTTCCGCCTGCAAACATCCGGAGAAGCTTATTCTGTCATCACTCAAATTGGCGACTGAAAGGACTATTGCGTTGATATATAAAGGTATAGTCCTTCCCATGCTGACTGCAGATTTGAAGGAAGCCACCGACCATTCTATTTCGAGTCTCCACAATCACGAACATGTTCTCCAAATCCTCTCTCAACCTGGCCCTCGGCATCGCTGCCACCAGTTCACTCGTCAGTGCTGGACCTTGCGACATCTACGGCAACTGTATCGCTGCCCACGCCACTACTAGAGCCTTGTACAACGCCTACAATGGACCGCTCTACCAAGTGAAGCGCGGCTCTGATGGTGCCACGACCGACATCAAGCCTTTGTCTGCAGGTGGCGTCGCCAATGCCGCTGCTCAAGACTCGTTCTGTTCTGGAACTACCTGCCTGATCACTATCATCTACGATCAGTCCGGCCGAAGCAATCACCTTACCCAGGCCCCGCCGGGTGGCGCCGCCAGTGGCCCGGAGGCTGGCGGATACGACAACCTTGCAGCCGCCAACGGTGCCCCGGTCACTCTCAACGGGCAGAAAGCTTATGGTGTCTTCATCTCACCCGGCACCGGCTACCGGAACAACAAAGTCAGCGGCAGTGCTACGGGCGACGCTGCTGAAGGCATGTATGCTGTCCTCGATGGTACTCACTTCAATGACGGATGCTGCTTCGACTATGGCAATGCCGAGACGAACAACCTCGACACCGGCAATGGTCACATGGAAGCTATCTACTACGGTACCAACACCATCTGGGGCTCAGGCGCTGGCAACGGTCCATGGCTGATGGCGGATCTCGAAAACGGTCTTTTCTCCGGCTTCAACGTCAAGAACAATGCCGCCGACCCCTCCATCTCATACCGCTTCTTCACTGCTACCCTCAAAGGCAAGGCCGGCGAATGGGCCATCCGCGGCGCCAACGCCGCCTCGGGCGCCCTCTCCACATTCTACAAAGGCGCTCGCCCCAACGCCTCTGGTTACAACCCCATGTCCAAGGAGGGTGCCATCCTCCTCGGCATCGGCGGCGACAACAGCATCTCTGGGCAGGGCACTTTCTACGAAGGCGTCATGACCAACGGCTACCCGTCGGACGCAACAGAGGCCTCGGTCCAGGCCAACGTTGTCGCCGTCAAGTACGCCGCCGCATCTCTGGTCAGCGGCCCAGCCGTCAAAGTCGGCTCTTCGATCTCGCTCAAAGCCACCACGCCCGGCTACAATACCCGCTACCTCGCCCACACTGGCGCCGACATCAATACCCAAGTCGTCACCTCATCAAGCAGCACAGCCCTCAAGCAGCAAGCCAGCTGGACAGTCCGCACCGGTCTCGGCAACAGCGGCTGCGTCTCCTTCGAGTCCAAAGACACCCCCGGCAGTTTCGTGCGCCACTACAACTTCCAGCTCACGCTCGCCGCCAACGATAACAGCAAGGCTTTCAAGGAGGATGCTACTTTCTGCCCGCAGACCAGCTTCAATGCTGACGGTACCAATGCTATCCGCGCTTGGGGCTACCCTACTCGTTACATCCGCCACTACAACAATGTCGGTTACATTGCGACCAACGGCGGTACTCATGACTTTGATGCTGCGGGTGGGTTCACCAACGACGCCAGCTGGGTTGTGGGCGCTAGCTTTGCTTGAGCGATTGCTGCTGCGTAAGTGTGGAGCGCGTTGTTATTAACTTGAGGATTGATTGATGAACGTTCTAGATAGAAACAATATGCATGCGATCATATGCTTACAATGAATTCTCCCACTATAATCCATGAAATGACCGTCGGGTAAGCCTTTGCAGCTAGCACCTCGAAGGCTTCGGCGAATTGTCTTGACAATGAAAACCTCGTCCTTCTACGTCGACGACAGATTGGCTGTTGTTGAATGTAGTAAGCAACTGGTTTGGCATCTTCTGTTGGCTGTGAGCTTACCTTTTGCTCGACTCAACTAAAAAGCTTACATGCTAGACTGACTAGAGAGCCGGGGATTCATATCCCCATAGGTAAGCACACAGAACGTGGATTCGGGTACTGTGCTGCCTAGTCCAATGGAATTGGTATTACCGTCTTCTTCTTACGTGGCCTTCTGATCGATCTTGCATTTTGCAAGTTTTGTGACATGTCTATATAAACCAATACTAACTACCTTCTACTGCAGAGCACTCTTGACAACTTCACTCTAGATCGCCTCACCTATTTCGACGAGCTCAACCGTCATTCGCCTCCCCAATCCACCAACCCAAGAGATATCCAGCACCCATCCACCATGAAGCTCTCGCTCGTCGCCTCCCTCACCCTAATGATGTTTGCCGAGCTCGCGGTAGCCGAGTGGAGCTGTCAGGTTGGTTACCTCTACTGTGGACGAAACATTTCCAAGAAAAGTACGCTTGCCAAGAACGACTCACTTCCCGGGTTGTGCATTCGCTAACACCAAGGCGAAAGGCCAAGGCAAATATCAGCCGTTGATGGAATATGCGTGCAACATGGCCGACACAACCTGCAACGGCGACGAGGCGAACAGTCACATTTTCCGTTGTTACAAACATGGAGTCAAGCTGGCGGGGCAATGCAAAAGGGATAGGTGTGTAGATGCCGGGTGGGCAAAGAACGATTTCTGTTTGTATGGGCCGGTCTGAAGGGATGGGTTTTGTTGGAAGTGATGGACGTGTTCACTGTTGGTTGGCGCCTTTCGAGTTTGGACCGCTCTGACCAAACGCTACCTCCATACAGCCTACAATATCCAAACATTACCACGCGGGACGAACGTTCATGGGGCGCGCCCATCAGGATGCCATTGTTTCCCCATCGTACAAGCCGACGAGCTCGTCAACGACACAGGCGGGATTACTGTCTACAAGATATGCAGCCTTTGCTGGCCGCGACAGACGACAGTGTGCTGTCTTGTTGCACTCGACACATCGCAGCGTCCATTCGTCTGCTTTGATACTCCCCCAAGATCACCACGAGTGGCAATTCGCATCTCGATGCGGCTGTTGCACGAGCTCGTGGTCCAACGCATCCAGCCGGGGCGGAGACGAGACATGTTGTTGTTTATCGAGGGATCCACCCCACCCATTCCTTCAATTGTTGACATGGGCCATTTGCTATTATCGCGGAGTTCATCCGGGAAGGATCTTTCGATCTGTGGATCGCAGGTGGTATCCCCAACATCGACTGGCTCGCTCGCGCCCCTGTCACTATAGTTCGATATGGGAAGTCATTGCTAGCGGTGTGTGATCACCTTGGACGTCGAACAAGTACGCACCTCCGCTCCAAATGTCGTCCGTGGAGAGATGGGAAGTCACAGCAGGGAGATGCCAGTCGATTGAGACGTTCTGGGGCCAGCCTAGTAGTGACCGAGTCGTTCTCCTGAACATAACTCGTTATACATGATACGGTTATGGACGGACTTCCAGATGGCAGCCAGCATAGCAAGGAATAGCTGTTGTATCAAATCATTCCGAGATGTGCGGCGACTCCACTCATGCATGTCCTCGATCGAGCCGCTTTCAAGGAATTCGGCTGTGTGTTATAGAGTTAGCCTTGCTGAGCCTTGCTAGGTATAGGTGAGAACCCTTGCTGCTTATACACGATGCTCCACAACATCTCCGAATATGCTTGTTCGCGTCATTGTCGTCTCCCTTGTCTCTAGGCAGCGTTCAACCTGCATACGGAGACCGGTATCGAAGCCCAATAATCTGGTGCAATCTCCTAATCTGGTGAAGTTCGATCTCGTAACTCTACTAAGTGCAACAAAGATGCGGGCCATGGATGGGCTAGACAACTCGATCTTCCCGTAAGTATAGCTTCTACTGGTCCGAGGGTGAGGCGGTGTGTACGTTCAATGCCTGGAACATCGGCCTCTCCGTCTGTCACTCGCCGTTGGAAGACAAAGCAGAGCTATACCGGCGACACACCTAGGTAATACTCAAACACTTTGGCCATTACTCCGCTCTGGGTATATAGGCTCGAGGACACAACACTTTGCAAAAGACAAGCTCATTACCTCCAACTCGACAACCGGCATACCACCATTAATCCCAACGCTTACCGTGCCTCCTTTCGCTCCTCGCTCTCAATCTCGAGCATCTCTTCAGACACCTACAGCATCAACCATGAAGATCTCGCTCGCCTCCCTCGCACTGGCAATGCTTGCCAACGTCACCGTCGCAAGGAATTGTGACGCGGGTCTCAGATACTGCGGATCCACCCTCCTCCGCATCGGTACTATCTCCCGGGGGAAAAAACCATGCACAGTACACAAGACACAATCACTGACATTCGTAAAAGGCAACTATCAGGAGGAGATCGAGACGGCTTGTAGGGCAGAAGACGACCCGTGCCCCTTTGACCAGGGAAACGATATCCTGTTCAGATGCGAGGATGGCACCTTCACGAACCGGATCTTTGTGCACGAGAGGTGCCGCTTTGGGTGCTCGGATGGTGGCTCCGGACAGAGTGATTTCTGTGCTTCTTCTGACTTATAGGGATGGTACACATCCGCGTTCGGCGTGGCGAGGACTGTTTGGGACTGACCCGTTTTGTCATTCATTCGATATACTACTGTTGGGCTTTCTGTGTCTACTCTTTGGAGTTGTCGAGATAACCATTGAACGAGTATCCAATGCTCTCTATCATGATTCTCACGCCGACCCAAGCTGGTTTCGTGTCTTCCTCGCATGATAATTGCTAGTTCTTCTGCCAACGTACGTTCGAAAGGCTTTTATCGTCTATATCTCCGGAACCGTTTGTGCTTAGACTCTTAGTGGAATAAGTACATCGCCGCCACCTCTCCACTGTCAACATCCTTCCGCAAGACACGTGGCCGAAGTTCCCTGAAGCAAAACGTCTGCTGCCGTCCCAACCACAGGCGAGAACAGTTTCGCGACGAAAGAAAGGAACCCCGTCCCAAACTTGGCGCCTCTACACACATCACACTGCGGCCCACCCGAGCAGTCGATTTCGTACTCCAAAGAGCCCACCCCAGCCCCATCCGATTTCGACACATCGATACTCATTGTCTTCGGCAACCAAGTCCAGTCCTTGTCTTTGTAGAAATACCCACCCACGCATTCCATGGCGGCGTTCATCTTCTTGCAAGGGTCCCAGAACTCTTCGGTGATGGTCTCGTGCTTGACGAGGTCGCCGCTGTTCGCCAGTTCCTGGAGTGTGCCTTTCATCGCTGGCGTTGTGCCGGCCAGGTTCCCGTGGCAGCGGAACCAGATCCTGCAGCCTCCACCGGTGCTCTTCCACGACTCGTCGCATTTGCCGTTGTCTCCGTACAACATCAGGTCGTACACGTCGGCCGCTTTGATGTACCCGTCGAGCTTGGCAAAGTCTTTCGTTGTCGAAATCGCAATCTTGGTCTTGTCTCAATGCGCGGGATGGGGCCCGTCTTTGTGGTTGCAGACATACGCCGAGCGACAGTTGCCGGACACGCCGGCAAGGTCTTTGTGATACGACCAGCAAGTGAGAGCATTCTCGTCGTACGTGTGCGTCAGCTGGCCGGCTCGGTTTGGGTCGTTGACATTAGGGTGGATTGACACCGTTACGACATCTCCATTAGCCATCTTGGCCGTCACGCCATTCTCGCGCCAGGGGTAGGAGCCATCCCAGGGCACTTGGCCGTAGATCGTCCAGTCGTTGGCTTTCGTTTCTTCGGCATCGACCCAGACTTCGTCTGGGTAGTAGGAGATCCAGAAGTCGCTCGCCCACTCTGGGTGGGCAGGGTCGTGCCCGATCCCACAGTCTGCGAGGACTATGTGCTCGTCTTTGTTGTATTCGGCGTTTGCAAGGGAGGTAGACGAGAGGAGGACAGCAAGAAGAAAATGCACCATCGTTCGGAGGGTCATTGTGATGTTGGATGCGTTGGAAGAGCGTAGAAATCTGCGTTTGGAGGCAAAGTGTTCGCTGCCAGGCCGATGTTGTATCTATATATATGTTGCCTTCACGTAAGTTAGTATGACTGTCGGCATTGTTTTCCTATATCTTGCAGCTGAGTCTGCTGTGGTTCATCAGGAGACAAGAGTGGCATGATATATCTCCTGATGAACGACGTTACTCGATAGACCAATACGATTCTTGAAGTGGCACAAAAAGGAGTATGCGGCCGTGCAAAGATGGATGTCAACCATGTCTCCAGCATTCTGTTTCGCTCACTCATTTACGGCTACGACCGACCGGACCCTCCGAAAGCCTCTCAGCCTCGTTGTGTACATACCGAAACTACCGATCGGCATTTCCGACCCGGCGTACCTGAGGCTGTGAGGCGACGACAGTGTAACGGTGCATCTATACGACTATCGCTCTCTTATCGGCTTTGGCTCGTCAATAGCAAGCTGAGGCAAGACGGGCCGTAGAGTGGCTTGCATGTCAAGCCTTGGACAGCGCGTCTTCTGCATGAGCCACGCGATAGTATACTTCAGACCATCAGAAAGCTCAGCCTTGGGGCTCTAATTGAGTTAGGTACACTCCTAGCCAAGGGACGATCGGGCTTCATTCGCATCGGATCATCTGCCATCGCCTCTTTATACCGAGTAGGTACCTTGTCTCACTGATCTGCATTCGAAGTTCCAGTCACCAGAACGGTTGAGCTTGGGGTTATTGGGTGCCAGTAAATTGCTTTGAATATTCGGCTAGGTTGAAAGTGTTGTGAGGTTGTGAAGTTGTTGTTCATGAGAAGGAGGGAATTTCGGGGGAGAAGCAAGGCAAGCTCGGCCTGATTAGCAAGCCACAGGGCAACCCTAACCCTAGCTGTGAATCGAGCAAGAACCTCCGCAAGCTCCAGCCTGAGCCTGCCTAACTATTCTTCAAACATACAGTATGCATGTTGGCATATCTTTCTCGAGCGCCCGATGCTAAGAGCGACTGCTGAAAGGCTAGTCGCTACACAACTCGCAATCTGTGAGCGCTTCGGTCGATATCACAGAGCGGGATCGGAACTTCAACAAAGCATGAATCCTTCCGGGCGGCTACACAGCCATTCGCAGATCTGTCCTTGACGCCTTCAGTATCTCAACTGCAGAGACCAGTCGGAGCACTGCAAAACGTGCAGAACAGAGACATAGCGAAGGTCTCGATAAGATGCAGGAACCTTCCAGCGGTTTCATGGGCATGTCTTACCGCCCTGGGACAGACATTTCACCATGTTACATGGCCCAGTCGTCCACTTTCTTTTCGTTGGATCCTCGACTTCCTTTCCACTTTCGTTTGTTTTTAGTAGTGGACTGACGACTTTATGAGAAATTGAGGGACAGGGCGACGCTATGACTCTCTCGGGCATTGCCCTTTTTCTTTGGATTTTACCAGCAGAAGCGTGTAAGTAAAGTGGTGTTACACCACCCCTGGCTATTGCAACAAGGCTGACAACGTACTGCTTCTAGTCTACGGCAATGCAACAACATTCAATACGGCCGGCCGGGCGCCCGTGCCCGTCACTGTATCACCGAGCAAGCCTCACCTGAACTTGACAAGGACCGCCCATGCCATACCACAATACCTCAGCGGGACCGAGCCTTATGGTACAAACGTGCCCGACGCGATCGTTATGGCCGAGTCAATCGATAATCCACCTCGGATCCCTCTCAGTTGCTTACGACCCGACGTAACCTGCACCTTGCAGTCCACCATCACCAGTATCATCGCTAAGAAGACAGTGCAGAACGCCGTTCCAATTGAAACGACACAGCAGACAGGAGCACTCGCGGGAGGGGGGTATGCCAACACAACCCAGGTCATCAAGACCGATGTGTCAAGTGCGACTAGCATTGGGTCCGATGGTAGTCCATCCGCGTCGACATCATCAAGAGAGAAGCCGGTCTTCTCTTACGATCCGATCAAGATCTCAACTACCTCGACTTCGACGGAGAATGTTGCATCTCCCAGCCCAACCACCAGCGGATCACTCAATGCTCTTTCTGTACTCCAGAGCGCACTTTCCGCTCTCACCACCATACCGTCATCCACTACCGCTGCGACAGCCTCTTCATCGAGCCCTGATCAAGGCTCAGGATGGATATACTTCCCTTATCCAACGGAATTGAGCGAAACATCCTCTCACATACAAGATACCCCGACAGACAGCTTGACTTCAGAGAAAACCCAGTCCATGGGTGTGACATATGCTCCATCTTCGGCGTTCATCGCCACCAACTCAGCAACGAGCTGCACATCTCCAGATGAAGAGTCAGCGCCCAATTTCACGCTTCAGCCTACGAGTGATGAGCAGCCTCCCAAAATCGAGCCCACGAGACCAACGACCAACTCTGCATCTCAGTCAGGATCTTCCCTCACATACCCACCTCTCCAGTCAACCTCAACACCACCCTCGCCTCCCGCAGGCTCACCGACCCAAACAATCCTCACAGTCGACTCCCTCACAACAACAGCCAACAGTACTATTCCCCAAATCATCAGCGTAGGAGGCACCACGCTATCCGCGGGCGGCCCTCCAGTCACTCTTGAGCAAGGCGAAGTTTTGAGCTACGCAACAGGTGGACTAGTAGTGGCAAAGCCAAGTGGAGCCGTTCAGACGATGAGCACTGTAGCAGCTCCAGAACAAACCGGTCAAGATGCTTCGGGCGAACTGCCAAAGGTAGTGCAGCAGCCTGCACCGCCCGGAAGTAGTAGCGTAACTACGAGTGCGGCGGGTGCTGCTGGTACTGATACTGGCGAGGCGGAAGGTGACTCCTCAGATGGTTCGAAGAAGTTTATTCAGACGAAAGGCATGGCGTTGATGGTGGGTATTGTCCTTGTGCTTTTTGTGGTATAAATTGAGATTGGGTGTAGGAATGACTGTACATATGCCGTGCTTGGTTTAAAGGGAAGGTATAATAGATTTTGAGGAGTTGTACCTCGCCACGCAAATTGATCTTACAAACGTTTTTCAAAGCGCCAACATGCGTACGTACACCCACGGCGTTCTCCGGTGGCCTTGCAATCAAGGCCATGGAGTGAACCCGATCAAGGAAATCGCCAGGACTCCGATAGAGAAGGTTGCCGCCTTTGACAGCAGCTCGGTGCATGCGAGACATGCCACACACGATGACCGAAATGAGTGAGGAAAGCCATCGGATGCAAGCCAGATTTTTCGAATAACTCGAAAGCAGTATCCGCAGCTCACGAATGGTGATATTCCACCATCAAAAGCACGCCATCATTCACCGAGCCGGGCGCAATTCATCTCTTCTCATTCCCCCGATCCTTCAACCCCTCCGGCCCCTTCCCCCACGCACCAGCCTTCTTCCCCCAAGAAACACCACTGCCCCAAATATGCGTCCAGTTGATCTTGGGCGGCTCCTCGGTCGAAGTTCTGAACGGACTACCGCTACTATGCTTGAAGCTCCTCTCATCCCTAGTATTGTCTTCGACAGCGTCGCCCATTTTCTCGCCACTGCCAGAACCCGAAGCAACGGATTGGGGAACACTGCGCTCAGCCTTCGACCGCTCCCAAGCCCTCACGTCGGCAGGCAGAGGACGATGCCAATCAGCCTCGCTTCTAGCCCACCACTTGGCACCGCACATCTCCCATAAGCGGCTTTGCGCGCGCTTGTAAGCGAAGCGTTCGTCTTCGCCGGTAAAGGCGCCTGCTTTGGAGAAGTTGGGCAGGTTGGAGTAGCGGGGTTCGTCGGGGTCGATGGGCTTGCGTTCCATTTCCGAGTCTGTGCGGCCGAAGGATCGTCCAAATGGGTTTCGGTGAGGTTTGTTCGGTGGGTCGTCTTCGAGCGAGTCTGCGTTCAATAGACCGGCTAGTCTAGCATGGGTGTAGTCTGGTTCGGCATCGGGTTCGGCGTAATTGGGGTTGGCGGAGAGGATGTTCGGTCTGAAGGGGGCGGTGGCGTCCTGGTAGGCTTCGGCGAAGGTCTCGGATTGCATTGCGTCGTCCGACTCGTTGCCGCCTTTTTCAGGGAAAAAGATGTCGTCTGGGCCGGCGGCTGCGGTGATTACTAGTTTGCAGCGGCATTCGTAGAGGGCGTCTAGGAGGGTGATGAAGCGGCGGGCTTCGTTCTTCATGAGCCATGTGAGGATGGGGACGTCGGTTAGGATGATTGTGTGGTATGTCGAGGCCAAGGTGATGTAGTCGGCAGGTCCGAGGTTCGTCTTGCATAGCTCGTTGAAAGTCCACCAGGCGGTGCTGTTCCAAGTCCGCGGCACTGTGATCTGTCGTCCATACACCTTCGCAGTGGTGCTCTCCCATGGCACGCTTTCCAAAGTTCGGTGTCCAGTCGCGTTGTTCAGAACTTCTTCAATCGACCCAGTCGATCCTTCCGAGTTGACAATGTAGTTCGCTGGCGACTCGAGGACTGACAGTTCAGTAGTGGACTTGTCTTCATCCGCAGCCTCAGCTTCAGACCACCCAGCCATGCCAGGCCCATGTTGATAATCATCGTGACCGTCCAGCTCCCAAGACGCAACCTCATCAATCTCCCTGGGCTTGGCTATCGAGCCACTCTCAAGCCTCCTATAATCCTTCGCCCCCTCCATCTCCCACACCTCGCACCTCGCCTTCAACACATCCAAGAAACCTGCAAACTCCGACTGGCCGCCAAACATCCGATCCTTGCCTCCAGACTTTCGCCTTAGACCCAACTGCCAACCGAGCGACTCCAGTCTCGAAGGTGGAGGCGCAAACTCGATACCAGCAGCTTTGGCCAGCTCCTCCGGCATGCGATTAGATGTCGCGATCAAGACACCACCCAGATGAAAGAACGAGGTCATAAGATTGGTCATGATCTTACTTGCCGCTCGATCCGGCAACTGAAACTCATCGAGAAAGACAATCGGCGAAGTCTGGATCAGGTCCCTGGCAAGCAAAAGCATAGAATAGTCGTCCTCGTTGTGTCCCGTCGCTTGAGTCCGTCTGAGCATCTCTAGCTTGGCGAAAGTCTCGAGCATAAAAGTGTTGAAATGCCATCGTCGCTTCTTCCGGTTGGGTAAGCAATCCGCGAAAAGGTCGATGAGCATGGATTTGCCTGTGCCGACTTCGCCGTGTAGCATGAGGCCTTTAGGCGAGTTTAGTTGCATAGCATTCTCGTGGGAAGTCAATTTCCTCGTAAGAGCTAGGCTGTCTCTGTCTTGTTTCCTGGCTAGCAGCGAGCGCCAGGAGTCTCGTCTAGGTTGGGTTGAAGCATTGTTTCGATCTCCCACGGCGCGAGTGATCTGGTCCAGTTGTCTGCCATAGTCTACTTCCGGCTCGTAGTCTTTTAGTCGGTCGTAGAGTTTTTGAAGATGAATAGCCAGACGATGTTGAGATGGATCTCGTGCAATGGCTCGTGTCTGGACTAGAGTGCGATATTTGACCAGAGGATTGGTGATCGCGAGACCTGTTGCACCGGATACAGACATTTACTCTCGCTGCCGTTTGATTGCCGACTATCGATTACATGTATTGTATGTAGATGAGAGGTGTTTTGGACAATCAGATCGCGTCGACATTGGACCGCGATGGCCTCGGCCTGTGTCGACGTCATTCATGTCGGGGAATCTACGGATCAATGGCTCGATTAGGGTTCTAGGGCGCTGGAGATCGCAGCCTCAGATGAATGGATGGTGCCGACCAAGGAGACGATTTCAGTGGTCAAATAGGAAACAGGCAGGGACAGAATAGAATAGAACAGTTAATGCTTTCGTATCAGAGCATTCCTAGCAGCAAGGGAACACGACAGCG
This sequence comes from Cladosporium phlei, assembly GCA_003614995.1. NCBI lineage: Eukaryota > Fungi > Ascomycota > Dothideomycetes > Cladosporiales > Cladosporiaceae > Cladosporium > Cladosporium phlei. The sequence goes on from QZFA01000143.1 coordinate 18,383, forward strand.
TGGGCTGAGTTTCTACGCACAAATGAATCCCTTCCAGTCCATCAAAATACTGATACAGCCTCCTCAGCCGCGAGAAACGCCAATGCTACGGTACAAAACACCAGTGTGGAGCAGAAATTATTCCAGTCTGTCTCCGGTATGACAGGCCCCTACGCCATCTCAGTATCCCCTTCCTCGTCGACTCCTTCAAACAGCTCGCCCTCGCCGCTTTCCTCTTCGGTCTTGACGCCATTGACCGTCCCATTTGGTCCACCATTGGCCAGTCCGTGGACTCCGTTACCATTGCTCAGAATGACCACGCTGCCGTCTTCAGTCTCTGGTCCTTGCGCAAGCATCATGGCCTGTTCGGCAGCTTCCTCTTCTAGAGTGCGGTTCACAAGCGATTGGCAGTCTTCGAACCAAGCGTTGATGCGGTAGCGCGCGACAGCCTGATCGAGCTGCTCATCTTGCGTTCTGTTGTCATGCGCGATAGGCTCGGCCAGGTCTTCGCCAAAGCGCCGCACGAGGTCGGCGGCGTTGCACGCGGCTCCCAGGCACTCTGAAGGCGACAACGCACGGACGTAGTTGCCGTCGATTCTAGTATCGAAGAGGCCGTTCTGCGTGCCGAGGAACAGAGTTTGGTATGTCGCGGTTTGCGCGAGTAAGTCTTCGATATCAATGCCGCCTCTCTTGGAGTTAGACGACTTGTTGATGCTCGCCCAGTCAGTGGTGAGGAAGGCGCGCTTCCAGATCAGCTGCATGAGCATTTCGAATTTTGCCGTGGGCAGCTCGGGCGCAGCTGCGTTGAGGGCGACAAGAGCCAGGTAGAACTCTTCGCCATGAATGTCTGTGTCAGGGTTGCTCGTCCGCACTTGATCAATGAGTGTGAGCGCATCGATCAGCTCCTCGAACTCGAGCCCCCGGTGGGGGAGCAGCTTTGCAAAGCACCCCTCCAATAACTGGGACAGCATGCCAAAGCCCTTGACGCCTTGGCCAAAGCGTTCCATGGCGAGCTCGAGCTCGGCACGTTCGTCCAATGCGTGCAATACCTCAGGAAGCATGTGGCGATAGAGCTTCTCTTGAACGTCAACAATTTTCAGTTCACCCTCCAACACATTCTTCGCACGCGTAGCTTCTTTTGTGTCGTGGTCGGTACCGCTTTCATCAGCCGCGAGCATCGAAAGCTTTGCCATCGAAAGCTCTACTTTCTTACTCCACAGTTGATCTTCGTGTTGTATCGCCGACTCTGCGAGTACTTTGCCGGCGTGTTGGTAGTCGTCATTTGATGTGATGTCGTTGATCCAGCAAATCTTCGCTCTTGAGGGATCGGCACGCAGATAGCGGCTGAGATAGTTCTCCCAGCGGATCTGGCCTTGAGTGAGCGTGAGACCAGCTTGGTCACCAGAGAAGCCCTCATTGAAGAAAGCGTTTGCCCAATCGTCCTTGAAACGGTTGAAGTACCGGGATACACGTGCGGTCATGTCCTCAAGTTCGTTGTCAATGATCGTCCTCTCTTCGATGACAGCAGTTGATGACTGGTCGATCAGGTACTGTGTTTCCGCGACGATGATCTCCGTAAGCGTATCCATGTCACGGTACTTTTCGGCGAGCATCATTGCAGAGTGTGTCTGCCCTATGCCTGACAATGCACGGATGTGATCATGGCGCTGTTCGTCATACACGCCACGCAACAGGTCTGCTTTCTCCTCGTACTTCTTGGATCCGCCGGACCTGGTCCAGTTGATGCGCTCTTGATATGTCTTGCAAATCAGGACCACAAATTGAGGGTTCTCCGCAGCGATGCGCTTCGCGAACGCCGCCGAGGCCTCAGTTTCAGGGGTTTCATAAACCTCTTCTGCTGATTTGCGTGACAATGCGGTCATCTTCAGGATCTCCTTGAGCATCGAATCCGAGGAGGTCCAGAATTCGTCGAGACCCTGGTAGTCGTTCGGATCGGTGAGAACGCCTTCTTGCAAAGAATCTGGATTGATGTTGTAAAATTGCGCGTTCTCCGTACGGAACTTGTATGCAGTTTCAAGAACTCCAAGCCAGACGTCGTCGGCCTCTGAGAGAAGTCTCAAGAGGTCTTCCTGTGGCTTTTTGTTCTCGGTCTTGACGCTGTCGACAATGAGATGCGACCAAACGAGAAATTTTTCGATGTATGCCAACCGGCTGACGAACATGGCACGCACTCGGTCGTCATGGCTGGCATCATCTGGCAGCTCGAACGGAGCGAGATGCTGGGAGAAGGAACTGATCTCGTGTAGCAGCGTTGGTTGCTTTTTCCCTTTGCTCGTTGCAACCGCCAAGTGTTTCTCAAAGTCTTGCCATAAGTTCTGGCCAGCAGCGATCTTCTCAGCGTCCCAAAGGAGCTTCCACATCGTCGACTTCGACAAAGGAGAGTATGTTTGGCGCAGATGTGTAGCAAGTGCGTTCAGCGCCTGAGCCCTTCGTGCCAGATTTGCTTCGATGGAAGTTGGAGGTGTAGGGATGAAAGGGGTTTCAGACTTCAAGATCTCGTCGCTAATGGCCAGGGCGGCCTGCTCGACATCGTCTGTCGACAGCGAGCCAAGTGTGTGATGTGCGAGATCGAGTATGTTGTCCTGGAGCATTCCGTAGAACACAGCCTGCTCAATCTTGCTCTTGACGGAAATCTGCGACAGCTCTGGTGATTTCTTGGAGTCGTGAGCCGAGAACTTGACCAGACCAGCGCCTTGCACAAAGGCAATCAATGATGCTTGTCCAGACTTTGCTTCTTCTGCTTGAGCTCCAAGGAATGAAAAATCTTTGTTCTTGCGCAGGTATACCGCGTCTTCAAAGTTGTCCGGTTGAATGTATGATGCATCGTGTAGCTGTGCCTCCGGATCCGAAGTGGCCTGGGATGTGGACACTAGCACGACGCTGTCCTCGAAGACAACGTAGGCAGTGTGCTCAGGCTTGGGTAGCAGGAGCTTTGGTGTGTATGTTTCTGTCGTGGATCCTTGGCGTGCAGTGATGGGGATCACCTGCTTGACTTCGGGTCTGGTGCCGGTCAAGCTCATCTCCACCAGGAAGTACTGCTGGAAGTCTGAAGGACCGGCTCTGATCAGTACCATCAAATCGACAGGTCTGTCCGTTCCTATTGTCAAAACTTCGGAGCTCGCACTTTCCTGGGCTTGCTCGACAATGGCAAAGTCCATGAGCGCGATCTGATCAATGTAGCCATGAGTCTCCACTGATTGAGTTGCCTTGATTTCCCGAACGAACTCGTCCCTGAAGTCGATGTTGCCTCTGTGGTCCGCTCTTCCGCTCCAGTCTAGATTCCAGATTTTACACACTCCGTTCTCAGTCGCAGCAATGACCTGCATCTGGCCCCTGGGACCCAGTGCTCTTGTATGCACAGCCGCCACGTCCAATTTCCAGGCTCCTGTACCCAAGAGTCCTTTAAAGGTCGCGGTCCAGCTCGTCTTTTCCTGAGTGTTTTCGCGCAGGAATTGGGCCTCGATCCGTGGCTTGCCTTGGATGTCCCGGAGGGTCAATTGGGCAATCCTTCCAGATGTGAATGTGATGATGAAGCCCGCCGAGTCAGCAGATGTGATGTTCGACACGTGCTCACCGTTGAAGGTGTGTCCAATGGTGCCCTCTACGCCTGGTTTGCGTTCCTGGAACAGTCCCATCGACGCAGCCCGTTCTATGGACTCGTGGAAGACAACCTGACCAGTAGTAGCCGAGATGAGGACCAGGCCGGTGTCTGCGGTCATGCCGTTTGTGACCAGCGCGCCGAACGGAACAGGCTCTGAGTCCCTTGCTGGGAAAGGCAAGTCGAATATCCGAGGGTTCGTGACCGGCGCATGGCTCCCGTATTCCCACACGTACGCTTGCTCTCTTGTGACGGCCAATGCTTGGCCGGTATGTGTCGCCAGACTTCCACGAAACTCTACTCCAGCTCTTTTCAAGGCTCGCGGTGTTGACGGCAAGCTCTTGACCGTGTAGTTTGCATTTTGTGTGAGCAGCTGAGCGCCATCGCCTCGAGTCGCTCTCTTCACAGTAGACTTCTTCCCGCCTCTGACGACCAAGTCCGAGTCCACATGCTGCGGTGTCGCGTCGCGGAAGGCTCCACTCAGCTTCCTCGCACTCTTCGCGACTCCGGCATGCGCGTGACCGTTCATGTGAGGTGTTTCGCCATGCGCTTCATCTTCTTGACTGCCATCGCGTGGCACAAACGCGTCCTGGGAGATCTTGCTGCGCTTTCGTCGTGGTGCAGTCCTAGCACCGCCATCGGAGTCGTTTCGTTGTCTGCGGCGCGGGTTGCGGATCGAGGTTGCCCTGAGAGCGCGCTGCTCTGAGGCGATGCTGTCGGGTGGCGGAGAAGTCGACATGTTCGCTCACCCGCAATGTGTTGTGGCGAGTAGAGTGAGCGGATCCTTAGGTGATGCGCGTGGCAAAGGGTGGTTGGCGATGGGTGTTTGGATGTTTTTTTGCCGATTGCAATCAACAAGGGCGTGGATTGCGGAGAGAGTTCTTGGTTGTTGCGTCGCTTTCACATGGCTCCGGCATGGGCCGTGCGCGCGCCGACCGTCGCGACTTCCTCGCTTCACACTCCCTCGTTCTGCTTCTTGCGACATCACTTGACTACTACCTGCAAATATCACTTGCAACATCACTACCGTCACGTGCAGACTTCATACTGGTCGCATCAACTCTTCGCAGACGCGCGCATCCTCATATCTGCTGTATACCATCTACAGCAGCGCAGTGCTCATCTCACGCCAACATGTCCGATCCGCCTCCTGCGAAGAAGCCGGCTTTTTCACTCTACGGCGACCTCATTGCGCCCAACGGCGACAGCAGTGTAATCAGTTCCGGCCCTGTCAAGTATGACATGAAGCCCAAGGACACCGAGCCTGAGGCTCAGAAGAAAAAGAACGGTAGAGTCGCATTTTATATCTCTTCATCGTAGGCCGTCTTAGCTCATTTGGCTGTCAAGCTGCCTACCAGTTCGCTCCCGCTATCAAGCGCCCAGTACAAAAGAAAGGCAAGTCAAAGAATACTTCGTCATCCGTTGGAGCGAGGTCTTCATCCGCTGCAGTGGCAGGCACAAGTTCACCGGACAAACAACTGCCGAGTAGCGCGCCTCAGCAGCCGTCTATTGGCCAAGCTCTCTCATATCAGGACATCGTCAACAACGTGGACGAAGATGAGGATGAGGACCTCATCTACAACAACAAACCAAAGTGGCAGGGACGGGGTGGCAGAAAGAACAAGAACAAGAAGAACAAGAAGGAAGAATATGACGAGGTCGACTGGGATGCCATCTACGACCCAGCGAAGCCCTCAAATTTGGCCCGCTATCAGGGCTCGACGGAACAGGATTCAGAACGGGCTGAATGGACACACTTCCTGCACTGCCAAAAGACCTTGGCCCAGAAGTCTTCCAAGCCTGCCAAATCCAAGGCCAGAAACAGTGCGTCTACTCAATCTCGTGGGAGGAGGCCCAGTATTGATCATGACTTAGATGTGTTCGCCCCGCCTGCCAATCTCAGCTTTGCTCCCCCGGCATTTGACTACGCGCCACACCCCTCTGCAGATCCGATGGACATCGATGATGAAGAGTATCACCCACCACCTGCAGCAGTGTCCCCGCCGACTTTCAATGCGACACAGTCATCTTTTGCGGCATCGAATCTGCCGCAAAACTCTACAGGCGACGATGCCTACATGCGCAGGCTGCAGATGAGTGGAATGTCGCAGCCACAGGCACACGTGGACTTCACTCCCCAGCTTCAACAACCAGCTCTTCCTGCCGCATCTTCTACTCCGCCCGCGTCTGTCCCACCTACGGTACCAGCTGTTCCGTCTATCGATATGGCAGCTAAGAAGGCCGAGGCGCTAGCGAAGATCGCAGCTTTCAAGGCCAAAATTAATGCACAGCACGCGCAAAGTGGCAAGAGCGTGGAGCCCTCATCAACGCCACCTCAAAATGCAACGCCATTGCCTACACCTCCACCTCCAGTCTCGCAGGCAGATACCTCAACAATCATCAAGGCTCCTGTTCGCTACAATCTGGCAGATGCGCAAGTCGACACTTTGCTTGACCGTGAGGACGCACGTGCACAGTCTGAATCAATATCCAAGTCCCAATCTCCCGCGCCGGAACAAGCGCGTTCAAAGATGCCAGGACAAAAGGGCTTCGGTGCTCGTATGATGGCCAAGATGGGCTGGGAGGAAGGTCAGGGTCTTGGTGCGAAGGGCGAAGGTATCACGACAGCAATCATTGCACAGCCGTCGAAGCGCAAGAGACGCTCAGACAAGGACGGTGGCGGATGGGCACAGCAACCTAACATGGGCAAGATCGTTGGTGGCAAAAAGTCCAAGGCGCAAACGACAAACGAAAATCTGGGCCAATTTGGTCTCATGTCGTATGTGGTCAAGTTGCAGGGCATGCTCGACGAGCTTGACGTCGCACACGAGATCGAGGAGAACAATCTCATGCAAGAGATCGGAGAGGAGTTTTCGAAAAGCTTTGGCGAAATCGAGAGGGTCTTTGTCTGGCGCGAAGAGAATGGCGGAGACAATGCCGTCTTCGTCAAGTTCACCAGCCAGCTTTCCGCGCTGAATGCATGTACCGGTAGGGACGGCATGACTTTCGCCGGGAACGCGGTTGCGGCGAGATTCTTCCCCACCGACAAGTTCGAGGCTGGGGAATATGCTTAATTGAATGAGAGGACTGTTGGATGGCACCACCCGAGCAATCGGCAGGGATTTCATAGTGAGTCGGCAGCACTTTGTCAATTCTGATCGATCTAGATACCCTCCATAGCACAGCGAATGATCGAACTTGAATCTGACCTCGATGAGTTACAAACCGCCAATCCTGTCGATGCTGCCAATCACAACGTTCGTCAAAAGAAGAGTGAAGAGAGATAATGTGTACTGCAGTGACTGACCAAGTCACCTCTCTGAAACGCGCTTCAGTGACTTCACTTCGGCCACCTGCATTGGCGATCATCTGACACTCCAGGCGCCGCCCAAGCTCAACACAAGTGACCACCCAACTTTCCTCCCCTTATCATCAACCTACAACATCCACCTCCCCTTCTCCCACCCAACCACCCAGCTGTTTGCAAAAACAAAAGTGTAAGCCCGCGGTCCACACTCAAAAACACATCACGGCAACACCTCGCTAACACCTCGACAGACCGCACAGCATGGCGCACAACTCTATCGAGGAGCTGTGCGACTTGATACCAGGACTCAAGCTGCAGTCCGACAGAGTCGCGCCCGTCCACGCCGAGCCACCATCACCACCACGTCCCACGACCCTCTTCTCGGGGTTGCAGTCCAACACAGCCGCGCCCATCCACATCGACCTGGCTATCTCTCCGCCGTTTGGCACGCCGAGGTTGATGCCCGATCCGGCCAGCAGGCCAGATCTCCCTACCGATGTCGACGATCGTCGCCTTCAGGAACGCTGCAAATGCCCGCCAGTCCTCGGCGCCCTCGCCTTGCTGCATACCAACCGCGAATTGCGCTCAGAAAGCGCAGATGAGCTGGTGCAACTCGCTTTTGCCCATGTACAAGCGACGACGACTCGCGCCTCTCCACTCTTTGGCTCGAAGGACGACCTTGACCAGGATCGCAGATCGCGTTTTCAGAAAACGCCTCTCTTCAAGAGTCCCCTCGAGCGGATTCAAGAGGTGGTGAAAGGGCAAATCGAAACTTATCAGGACGTGAAGGTGGTGGAGAGAATGTACTCTCTCGCTTGCCTTGTCAAACATGGGCTCTATAGCCAGGACCTATCAGAGCGCGAGTTCGATCACACCATGTGGAAGATCGAAAACCTCCTACGCGTTGCTGCCAGTCTTCCCCCTCAAGCAGACTGGGACGGCGAGGTCACGAGTCGCCCGTCCGGGAACCGCATGCATTGCGTGGCACTGAGCTCCTGCAGAGCCATCACAGAGTGCGAACGACTTCTCTTCGTGCCGGATAACAAGCTTGAGCCGGGGGAGAAGATGGTCGCCGTCGAGTGGCATGACACCGACTGGAGCGACTGTTCCAAGTCAGTCGGAGAACATTTTCTTTGGCTCGAGGTCAACGACGTAATTTCATCCCACCACTCACATATTTGCGCCCGCTGTACTCTTTAGCACTTTGTGCTTCGTACAAGATCGTGGGCTAAAAGAGAAAGACTCAATACTGACTTACTATTTCTTCTGCGCAGACAACTTCGCTTGCACAGATCAAGGATATGTACCGCTCGTACTATGGTGACGAGGCTATGGATCTCACCTTAACCTTTGAACGGGAAATGACGGAGGATACGATGGTTGTGGAGCACTTCGACAGACACAACGACTGCATCGTTGTTTTCAACTCATGGAGCTACACCAGGAACAACGACCTTGAGTACGAGGACGATCTCAACGAGGAGCACGGGGACGGTTACGATCTCGATTACGAATCCTTGGATAGATGGGGCGATAAGTAGTCGCCAGGAGACACACACATCTTACGAAAAGCCAGTCGAGAAACCCGCCACCCAAGGCCCCCTCACTCCTCAACCTCGCCACTGTAGACGCGCAACCAAACAAAAGACGCACACCCCTCTCTCTCTCTCTCTCTCTCTCACCAGACGGCAAGAGCACAGGATCTGCTCGATTTCTCCTTCACCCACGAACAGCCAACGTACCCACGACCACTCCCCCATCACCATCATCAAGATAGAATCACGTTTGGATACACACGACCATCGCCCAATCAACCGAACGACTACGCCACAGCGCAACTTGTCTTGAACACACCTGGAGGACACGGCAGAGACGACAACCAGAAACCACGAAAACGTTGCGCAGGAGCTAGTTTCTTGGACAGACTACGGAGGTGGTGGATCAGAGTCATCGGGAGACACATATCGCAGGAAAGAATTACATTAGAACCTGCCCATGCTTGCGCGTTTTGATAGTCGATTAAATGTTTCTTCTCTCGTAAACGTTTTACACTGTCTCCATGTACCGTGCCACGATGCGATTCCCGAGCAATAACGTCAGAAGACAACTACCGACCCACAACCTTGACGCGCAAAGCGGCCAATCGAGCAAGGTAGGTAGGTAGCATAGTTATACAACACATCGTTCGAAAAGCTGCTTCCAATACACACGTAAGAAACAAAATGTGTATACCCACAATGATTACAACCCATCTAGAACACACCTCCTACATCCGATATCGCCCCCTACGGCTCCCCCTCCCCAACCTGATGCTCAAACACCAAATCCACCTGCTTAACCGGATGCAACAGCATCGGCGGCAAGCACATCCTGCCCTCGCCCGCCAGCTCCTCTTCCTCCCCGCCATCATTATCAACCCGATACCCCAACCACCTCTTCCAAATATTAGGACTGAACCCGGCGTCGTAATACCAAGTCGTGCCCCTGAAATTGTGCTGGCGCTCGTCGCTGAAAACCGAAGTCCGAGCGCCGCCGGCCGCGCCGTTGCGGCCGTTGTTGAAAATCGCGGCCAGGTAGGAGGTCGGCCAGGCGCGGTCGATGTAGACGGGGTGAGGCGCATAGACGGCTTTGAGGCCGTGGTGCAGGGCACAGCTGCCGGGCCACATTTCCGAGAACATGGTGTGGCGCTTGAGGGCGGTTTCGCGGTGCATGGTTTCTAGTAGACGGCGGGAGAGGCGGGAGGCTGTTATGATGGCTGTGCGGCGCGGAGGGTAGCTTTCGGAGGTGTTGTAGCCAGTGACATCTTCGGCGAGGATCCAGTTCGTGCCGGACGGGTCGAAGAGGGGGTTGAAAGTGATGAAGTCGGCTTCCTCGCCGACGCCCCACTCGTACTCGTCTTTTTCGTAGGAGGTCGGAGGAATAGGGTCGTGCTCGGACTCGATGCTGTCGCCTTCGCCTGTTGGCGGGAGAGGTCCCCAGACGGGTTTCTCCGAGCGACGGGCGTCTTTGTCGAGAGGAGGCTTGGTGCCAGCGTCGGCGCCGAGTTTGGCGTAGACGTTTTGCTTTGCGGATGTGCCGTGCTCGATCTGCACGCGGACCATATGGCGGAAATCTTCCCACTTGCCGTGTTCGCTGGGGACGTAGAAGCGACCGTTGCGCTCCCAGAGACCCTTGCGCGGTTGCTCCTTGGCCCAGGACGAGACTTGGTTGAAGAGGTGGTAGAAGTGGCCGGTGTAGCGGATGTCCATCTCCCAGTGCCAGAAGAAGTCGTACTCTGGGTGCTTGTGCGCGAAGTATTGTACGGGCATGTAAGTGCTCCTGTAAACACCGTGGACGGGCAGGTCGCGGAACAGTTTGGAATCAATGCCACCGTAGATCAGACCCATTTGCCTCTCCGACCACAGAGTTCCCATGCCGCGGAACTCCTCAGGCAAAGACTCGTCGAGCACGCGCTGGTAAGTATCCTCGTCGGACCAGATTTGCATGTTGTCATCTTTGACATTAACGAGGAAGTGGACGACATACTCCGAGCCGGACTGAAGGGAAAGCTCGTTCACCAGAGCCCTAAGGTAGAAGATATCTTCCGGATCGTATTGGTAGCCAGTCCATGTGCGAATGAGGACAGCAGTCCGAGGTGCGAACTCTTTACCGCTCTTGGTCTTCTCGCTGACCTTCTCGCCATCTTTCTCTTTCTTCGGACCGCCAGTGCCCATGATCTTGAAGAACTCGTTCTGCTCCTTATTCACGGGCTTGAAGCGATCCTTATTGGCTTCCATACACGCGTTCTGCGCATCAGCCCAGTGGACAGTCCTATAGTCGATCTCGAGCTGGTCACCCCAGATCTTCTCGGACCCTTCCTTGTCTCCTTCCATACCCGCTCCACTGCCTCCAAACTTCCTGCTGTAGCCGAGTCCGTACGGTCCGAGACGGCCGTAGCGCTCGAAACACATGTCGTCCCTCAGACCAAGCAGCTTAGCTGATCCCATCACGGGTTCAGGGAAGCCCTTTGTGACACCTTTGTACCCAAGCAAATGCGGCGCTTGCAATTTGGTCTTTGGGTCCAGATAGCATTCCACTTTCCTTTCGTGTATGTCGTCCGCACTGCCGGCGAAGGGATCGAATCTCGCGCTCTTCTGTTTCCAGGCTTCGTCCCTCTTGCCAAAGCCCTTGTCGCCCTTCAGCGCTTCATCCTCCTCCTTCTTTCTCTGCTCAGCGGCCATCTCCAGCCTCTTCGCCTCTTCGTCCTCTGCGACGGGATATTCATGCACATTGTCCTCCCTGCTCACCAACGTCCGGATACCGCCATGATACCTCTTCAAGAACGGGAACTGCTCCCAGGGCGCAGGCTTCGCAGGCGGGTCCTTGATTCCCAGCGTGACTTCAGCGCGACTCGCCCAGCTCGCATTCACCAGCAAGAAGATGAATACGAGAAGCGAAGTCGCGATGAAGCATGTGAAGTAGCGGGTGAAGCGTCGCCGAGGGAACTGGTATGCGATGCTGGGTAGGCTGTTGCGGAAAGAGGGCGATGTGGATTTGCCGAGTATAGGGTCGAAGTCGCGGCTGGCATCGCGCGAGGAGGATGTGAGGGTGGGTGCTTCGTCGTCGTCCGAGTCGATGTCGGCTTGGAGTCGTTGTTTCTCGGGGTCTACCCAGCTCCCGGAGAGGGATCGGTAGCGAGGGCCCATAATACCTGGTGTAAGGGCGGTGTGTTGTCTGGTCTGTGTCCAGATGAAAGTCGTGAGATTCGTAAAGGTCGTCTATATCGTGGTAGTGGACATGGGTATTGTCGTGAAGCTCTGAATGTCGCCTCTCGGCGATAGCTAGATATGTACAGTGCAGCAGCAGTTTCGAGTTAGGATCGAGAAGTGATTCCAGAGTTGGTATCAAGATCAAGCAAGGTTGAGAGGGTATAAAGGCGTCTGTATTGAAATGGGATGGATTAGTATGTTCGAGGCAAGAAGTTGACGGTTCAGGGATCTGCCAAGCGCGTAAACAAAGAAAGGCTTGGGAGTTGACAACGCCCGACAGCGACAGTGACGACGACTCCACTCTCTACATAAACACCACAATTTTCGTCGATATTAATATACGACATCTATCGACACTGTTGACAAAGACCATCGATATCGGTCTATGGGCGGACAGCTGGAGTTAAGAGGATGCATCCAGCCAGTTCTCACGAATACCAGGGACATCCGACAACAAAGATGCATTGAAGCGCCTACAGATTTGGATGCCAGCACCTTGTACTACTGCACGGTATTCACCGCTCAGGAACCACGCAAAACTCTCTGCCTCGAGGCTTCGATAAGAATGTGGCTTGACTCGGAGATGATAAAGCTCATTTAGAGGCCAAAGTGAAACTGCCTTCTGGTAATGTTGCAAGCTATCCAAGACACGGAACTTGTTACAGTGATCACATTTTCAACGAGCAGACTTACATGTACTTACAGTAAAGGAGCTCCGTTGAAGCAATACCTTTCATCAGGCTGGTCTCCATGTCCTTGTGTGCGCACAGGCGGAGTGCCATTACGCAACATCCCATGCATGTACGGGCAGTCCGGTCGTTGTGTTGTCTCGATCTCGCCACCGACTATGCATTTCGATATTAATGGTATTACTAGACATGCAGAACTCCACAGAGCCTGCAGACGGGGACCTGCATGCGGCAATCTACGGCCTGACCACGGAGCGAGCGAGGTTTATTGCAGCTTCAGCTCACTAGGTGACGCTTCGGCAATCTACTCACATTTCAATCATCCTTTTGGAACAGTCCGAATCGGTCCATTCCAGACGCGTTGACCATGCCTACCAATCCAAACAGTTGGAGCCGGACAGTGACTCTGTCGGGACTGACGAGGCAATAGCTGCTCTTTCCACTGGCCAATACCTAATGCACTCCAAGATCGACACACAATAGCTCTGCACCCAATGCATTATCCCACTTGGGCTAGCTGCTTTGATCACTGCACACTGTTGCATGGCATATTACCATCAGCCTATCATCTACAGGGGCTCCGCTAGTGAAAGCACGTCGCTTCCAACTCTTTGGCTTACCCGCCGATATAGTCGAGAGCTGTATACATGCCAACACGGCCAAATCCAAACTCCACCGCCTTCTGATGCAGCATCCGTGTGGTTCCGGTGTATGCATTGGACCTACAACGCATGGCATGTGAGATTTGCGCTGATGAGCCTGTCACGCCAGTAAATCGGCCAAGTAACGCTTACGCACATTGTACTTCCAAATTTACATTAATCTTCCACAACCACCGATACCAATGCGGTACTAGGACTTCTCCCATGCATGCACGCTTTTCCGGAGCTTCTGTGGCCTCCAGGCTGCAACTTCAAGAAGCGGGACGAAAACAACGGCATGCTGCTTTCATGTTCGCCAACTCAATGCAATCAATCTACTCCAATGCAACAGAGGGTTGGTTATCTGGCCGGAAGATCTCGCGCTCCTCCTTGAAACATAAACGTCTGATATGAGATCTTCCTCGTCGAGAACTAACAATCGTTGCCAACGCATCTACCAAGAAGACTAGATCAATCGGACTTCGAGGCATGATGGGTGACTGCTTTGCTGTAATCGATCATACAGGCAATTTTGCCTACGTTGCGCAGGTGCTACCTATACATCGATCGATGTTACGTAGACGCAGGGAACGCATAGAAGTCGTTGCTATACATCGGCGACCAGCGCACCAATTCGATTCCGAGTCTACCATCACACACACTATACACTCATGAAGCGCTTACTTGCAGCGCCTCGTCACCACTGCCCTTCACCCACATCGACTCCGCACATAGCGGCCTCGTGTCGATGCATCATGACCGCACAACGAAACAGACAAGTCACATCGAGCCAGTCCAGATTTCTATAAGAGCCCTCCTTCCGGTAGCACTTCTGTTCTTCCTCAAACCAGCATCATCTCGAACATTTCCCCACCCAACACCACCAACAAATTCCCTTTCCAAACCCACCCAACCACCTCACCATGTCTGACTGGAACGGACCCGGCCTCTACCGCATCGAAGCCGGCAGTAAGCGCAGCTGCCGCGTGTCTCTGGCTGGTGGAAACAAAGCCGGCGGAACCAAGATTCTCTGCTGGTGAGTGACCCGACCGCTCTATTCAACAGCAGGCTCACTGCGATCTGCAGGCTCGACGATGTGAACAAGAACGACGTGTTTGCCATCACCTACGCCGGCATCGGCAAGACCGGCAAGCACGAGTACCACTTCATCAACAACAACAGCGGCAGTTTCATGACCTACCCCGAAGGTGCTCCACAGGGCAAGCAGCTCACGGGAGAGGTTATGAGCCCGTCCAACGATCGTACCCGTTGGAGCATCATTCCTCTGAGGAACGGCAGTGGCCAGTACTGGTAAGTCAACACAACAACAATCTCCGAAGTGCAGAGCAGATGACTGTTGCTGACGGTCACTCGCAGGATCACCCCCGTCGCCAACTCCAAGATGTACCTCAACATCAACAGCAACAAGACCGCAAACGGCACCGAGATCTGGCTGTACAGCGACGGCAACCACCCGTCGTGCAAGTGGTACCTTCGTCTTGCTGACGATGTTTTCAAATACCTCAACAGCCCGGACGTCGGCAAGGCCAAATAAGTCACGCGGGAGTGCATTTCTTGACGGTCGCCATTCGCATCAACTGCCGTGAAGGTGGCTGGTACAGACTCATGGTTTTCACATTTCAACAATCGAACCATCCAAGGCCAGACCGCGATGGAAGGACGCAGGCGACGGGGGCGAGATTCTTAGCATACATGTATCTATTCACCAAAGTCAATTGCTGCCTCTACATACAACCCGATACCAAGTGATTTTGCAGAGATTCTTCCAGAATGACACCCACTTTGACCAGGAAGTGTCAAGTCGTTGTCGGCGACCACCGTGCAAACGCTCCTTTGCCATCCAGCCTTGTTTCAGAGTTCCCTCGCTTTTGACTTCAACCCAGGGCGAGCAGTCACATCCGCCCAGCATCTGGCGATCTCGCGTGCCGAACCTCGCACCTTGAACGAACCTTGTGCTTCATCCGGAGTCTCAGGCTCTGGATCGCTCTCCAAGCAGAAATGCAGGCAACCAATCATGATTTCTCCAAGTTTCTTCCATCTCATCTCACTTCATCCTCCCCTCACTTGCTCTCCTCTGGCACACAGAAAGCCTTGAACTCCTCCCAGGCCTTCTCCAAATCGTCGTTGACGACAATAGCGTCGTGCACGCCAGGGGTCTTCGAGTAAGCAATCTCGTTCTCAGCCTGCTTCAGACGGGCCAGAATCGCCTCTTCGCTGTCAGAAGCGCGACCACGAAGCCTCTGCTCCAAAATCTCGACGGAAGGGGGCTGCAAGAAGAGGAAGCGAGCGTTAAGGTCCGTCTTCTTCACCTGCTTGACGCCCTAGAAATTCACAGCAGAAGTCAGCAAGTTCCTTCCCAACGAATTAACCGCAGCCTGCCCATCCCATCCCAACCCCCTCCCTCCTCAACCCCCAAGTAAACTCACCTCCATCTCAATATCCAAAATACAAACCCTGCCCCTCTCCCTCACATCCTTCACAGCCTGCACACTCGTCCCATAAAGATTGCTGCCAAACTGCGCGTGCTCAATGAACCCGTTCTGTTCCACCAAGTTTTGGAAGTCCTCGCGGGAGACAAAGTGGTATTCGCGGCCGTTCTCCTCGCCTGCGCGCGGGCCGCGGGTCGTGTGCGAGATGCTGAAGCCGAAGGTGTCTGGGTACTCGGCGAAGAGGCGCTTGAGGAGGGTGGACTTGCCGGCGCCGGAGGGGCCGGAGATTACGATGGGGCGGTTTTGGGGTTCTGCTGAGACGGGTTGGTTAGGATGTTGGTTTTGGGGGTGAGTGGGAGGATGTATGGGGGTTGTTGTTGTTCATACCGGTGGGAGCCATTGTTGCTAGTTGTTGACGACGACAGATGTTGGAGAAAGGAGTGGTGTTCCTGGTTAGGAGGCGGGTGGAGTTTGAGCGAGTGGAAGAGGCAGTGAGGTTGTTGAAGACGTTCGTCAAGCAGTGAAGCTGACGAGCGGTTGCGTGCATTTATCAAGGACTCATAGTTATCGCACATGCTAGTTCGAGTGCTCTAGATCTCCCATGTTGTGGAGCGTCGGGCGTCGGCATCAAGCCGGCCGATTTGGACTAGGCCCGGCAGTCTGCAGACGTGCATTTGCATGTGTATAAGCATCTATATAAGAACAGTTCTTATTGTTCAATCACACAGTTTATAGGAGTACTCCTTTGGTATGATGAAGTCCAAATGCATGGTAATGTTGTACAATTGTTCGAGCGTTATATACAATACATACATACACTCCCTTCCCTCCGCTCACACGGGTATATATCAATCAAAAAGTCGTCTCTAGTATAAATATATGCACAATACAGGAGCAAAGTAGTGCTCAATCAAAATCCCAGCCCTCGCGCGCCCGTATCTTCTCAATCATCTTCTCAACCTTCTGCGACTCTTCTCTCCCGCACTCCCTCCAACGGGCTCGTATGTCGTCCCAAACCTCCAGCATACGCTTGGGACCCACACACTTGTGGAAAGCGCGCAGGACGTTCATGGCGAGGTTGAGAGTGAAATACGGCGCTTTGTGTTCCTCGGACACGGTGCGGTACTTCACGTCCTCCTCGTCCTCGGGCATGAGCTGGGAGAAGTCGGCGTCCAAAGCGTGGGAATAGTCTGGCTTGGGAGGCGTATCCACGTCGAAGTGCAGCGTCTGCACCCAGTCTTTGCCGGAAGACAGCCAGTAGCCGGCGTTGGGCAAGCTGGATGCCTCGAGGAATTCTCGCCAGTAAGACTCCAGAGCGCTCGGTTTCCACGCCGAGTGCACGAAGCCGCCGTGGATGATGAAGCCGGCGAAGATGTTCATGTACACGGAGCCGTGAACGTGGAAACCGCGCGCTTTCTTCTCTGCAAGCAACTCCTCGATGCGGTTGAGTTCGCCAGAGTCGAGAGCGTGCCATGTTATGAGTAGGCGGTAGGTCGCAGCGTTGGGTGCAATGGGCGTGGCCTCCTGGATCTGCTCTCTACGATCGTTCCCGGAGAAAGGAGCGCCGAAAAAGGAGGTCTCATGGGCCTCGCGCTCTTTGCGTAGTTTATGGCCGGTTGCGCTCAGCATCTTGAACAGTTTCCGCTGTTCTCGCCAATCGTCTGGGCCTTTGGTGCCGTACTTTTCGTCATGGAGGGCGTTCATCTTGTGGAATACATGTTCGGCGGCAGAGGGCTCGCCTGCACGGATCAGGGATAAGATGACGCAGTTCATGACCGCAGTATCGATAATCTCGCCTGCGTTGACCAGATCGTTGAAAGCCTTTCGCACGGCGCCACCGTCCGCTCTCGCGCCCGCGTAGTAGATCATACTGATACGGAAATACCTGTCGAGCTCCATATTACGCGACGTGAGCTCATTGTAAATCGTGTCTGCTAGCGCGAATCGACCTGCTTTGACCGCAGCGTAGAACAAGATGTTGAAAGTGACATTGTTAGCTCGGATGCCTGACTCCTCCATTTGCATCCAGAGCTCGACGGCATCTTTCACTTCGTGGTCGGTGCTTACGCGCATTGCACGGCTGGCGAAATTTATCGCCGCACTCCATTCGACGACCGTAAGCTTTATCTTTTCCCCTACGCAATCTTCGAGTAGTGAGAAATAGCGTTGCCTCGCGCCGTCGTTGATATGCGCGTGCTCGGTCCAAGTCAGGTGTCCGAATAGTGTGCGGATCATGTAGTCGGTCATGTACCGTAAGCGGGGCGTCCTCAACCTGCAATATGCCCTCCACAAGCTGTCGTGTGACACGGTCCCGTGTGGTTTCTTGACCAGCTTGAGCAGTTTTGCGAGCTGGCGTTCATGCGCATCGTCCTCCGGCGGAAGTACCACGCGTTCAGCTTGTGACGAGTTGTCCTCCTGTTCGGGCGAGACGACAAGGCGGGGAGCCAAAGGGTACTTCTCCCGCCGCTTCTTGCTCTTGTTCTGCATGCCGAATGCTGTTTGATCCCACATGTCCGATGGCAGGCCGTATGTATTCACCATGTCTTTGTACTCGTCCTTGGTGATCTCCGGGAACGGTATGTGCTCCGCATTTTTCGAGCTCTGGGGGTCGGTCATGGCATTTCCAAGGCCTCCGACGCTTTTTGACGAGTACCGCCTGCTCCCATTCGTGTTCAGCTCCTGATCCTTGGGATGCCTCCATCCCCTCGTGCCTCGCTGTTGCCTGCTTGGCTCATCTGCTCTGTGCTGCCGGCAATGACCCGCCGCGACCAGTGATCGTATGAAGACATCCTCCAATCCAGGTCCAGTGTGGCGAGCAGTGCGCGTGTGAGCGGCGTTAAAGCCTGGTCTTCTAGTAGATCGTCTCTTTCTTTCGGTGCCGTCCGTGGGAGAAAGTGCTGAACAGCTTAGATCGTAGGCGATGCGAGAGCAAGTGTTTATCGACTTCGAGGGGACAGAGGATTGCCGTCGCGGGAGAGTACCGAGGATGGACATGAAGCACCGGACATTGTGGCCAGACAATCAGATGAGCGGTGTGTACATGTCCAGTCCGGTCCAGAATGCGCGGTTTGCAGTGATAGAACAGCTTGCAATGGTCGTGGGTATCCTCGGCGATATAGTTGCCAATGGTACTCGGTATCAAAAGTCCGTCACTGCCAAGAAAGACGAGACACCTCCGCGGTCAACTTCGAGACTCCCGAGATTTGGGCCAGTTCAGGACGCTATACCACGGCGATTGATCGCAGGAGTGTGTGGAGAAGCAAAGGAGGATTATCACAGAAAGGAAGAAGTGACCGATAAACGAAAACACCGGCAGCCTCAACGACCTCAAAACCCTCACATCCGCCCACCATGGGCCGCCTCGATCTCTCCGCCCAGCGCGTGCACAAGTACGCAACGCAACTCCTGGAGTCAAAAACCATCACTTCGCCGCCGCCCTGGTACGACACAGTTGGGACCATCCCTCCATCCGCTCGCCTTGTCCGTCCAGCCCTTCAGCGCGCGACCAAGAAGAACGGCAAGAAAGCATCACGACTCTTCACTCCCGTCAAAGTCAGCTACGAGGAAGACAGACTACGATGGGAATACTTCAACGACCACCCCTGGGAGCTGGCCAAGCCGCGTGTGATCTTGGAGGATGATGGCAAGGACTACCAGCGCTGGGACTGGAGCCATGCGCTCTGCAGGCCCGAGGAGCGAGACGTCGGTCTGAGAGGCGTGCAGGCGTGGGACATGAAGCAGAGAACACAAGCGAACAGGCCTATAAACGGCGAGGCCGTCGTGCAGAGACAGCGCTGGTTGATGAAGAAGGGCGGTCTGACGGAAGTGGCGGCATACGACAAGGCAAGAAAGGAGCTATACCGATCACGGCACGCCCGCGAAGTCGAGAGCCGCATTGCAAGGGAAGAGGCCAGAGCATACGGCGCCTTCTTCGGCAAGGGCCCGTTGGAAGTCGGTATGGAGCTCGAAGACGTACAGTACGCCAATTGGGTGGAATGGGCCAAGGCGGAGAACCAGGCGTTGGCTGCGCAGGCCTCCAACGCTTACACCGGAGACGAGGCGGACGATTCGGCTGCCGAGACTGTGTTGGGCGAGCCAGAGGAGCTGCAGGAGGTCGCAGGTTCTATTCCTTCGAGCAGTGCTGGCCAGACGGCGATGGGAGGCGTTGCGGTTCACCCATGATTATACTGTACTATATTATACCTTTTACCTGTTTGAATACCCTTGGTGTCAATCCCTTGCGTTGAGACACGCAATGTTGACCTGTACAAAACTTGATTTGCGCTATTCACTCTATAATTGTTGTTCAGTACGTGACTTCCACTGGAGTGGTCCGTGCCTTCCGTTTGACTTGATGTAAATGTTCGTCTTCACTCTTGCTTCCTCCATCAGACATCAACGACTTTACCAGCAGCCGGCTTCACACTTCAGAAGCTCACGAAAACTACCTAAGTGCTGACCATGTTGAACTTGATATCTGGGTCAAATCTTCACCCTGTCACCACTTTCGCGCGGTGAATATCAACCTCACAGCCGGCCTCAGCAACAATTCACAATGCCGGGAATCAGCAACAGAAAAATGGGCCAAAAGGTCGACCTGGACTTTACTCTGCGGAAAGTCTTTGGCAAGGTCAATTTCAGGTACGAGGTCTACGCCGCCGTCCATCCGTTTCTCCGCATAAAAGCACACTCGTCTAACTCCCAACAGGCCTGTCCAGCGAGAAGTCATCACGGCCGCACTCGAGGGCCACGACGTATTCCTCCAAGCCGCGACCAGTTTCGGCAAAAGTTTGTGCTTCCAGCTGCCTGCGATCGTCGACTATGGCATCACCATTGTCATCTCGCCGCTTCTTGCTTTGATGAACAATCAGATCGCTTCCCTACGCGCCGCCGGCATCAACGTCGCCACAATCAACAGCACGACTCCCCACTCGACCAAAACTGCCATCTTCGATGACCTCAAAAGTGGCCATCCTCACACTCGTTTGCTCTATGTCACTCCGGAGTTTTGCATGCTAGATCACTTTCGAAGACACCTCCGCACCGTCTACGAGCAGAAAGAGCTCGCCAGGATCGCCGTCGACGAGGCTCATTGTATCTCGGAATGGGGTCACGACTTTCGACCAAGCTTCAAACAGCTTGACTTATTCAAAAAGGAGTTTCCCGACATTCCCATGATCTGCTGTACTGCCACCGCGACCAGCAGCGTCCGAGACGATGTCATCAACATCCTTGGCCTTGACCGTGCGAAGCTCAAGTCTTTCACCATGACCACCAGTCGACCAAACTTGCACTACGAGATCCGCTTCACATCTCACGAAGAAGACCGCTACGATGATTTCCTCGCTTGGCTAAAGAGCACACACGCTCGCAGAGCCAATAACGCCGCTCGCTCGCAAGAGCTGACTCAGCGGAACGAAAGAACCACCAACGTCCCCGGCATCATCTACACAATCACGCGCCGTGAAACCGAAGAGATCGCGTCACGCCTCCGCAACGATGGCATCGGCGCGAAACCATACCACGCTGGCCTCACCACCGAGCAAAAAGACGACCACTTGCACGGCTGGGTAGCCAATAAAGACGGCTACGACGTCATCGTCGCAACAACAGCCTTCGGCATGGGCATCGACAAAGACAACGTCCGCTTCGTAGTCCACTGGCAGATCCCGAAATCTTTCGAAGGCTACTACCAAGAAGCCGGCCGCGCCGGTCGCGACGGCAAAGCTTCCATCTGCATGCTCTACTACAGCCGCGAAGACCGCGACCGCAGCGCCATGATGATGCAGAACGAGATCGCCAAGAACGCGCAATCGAAAAGTAGCGCGGCGGTCCGCAGTCGACATGCGATGCACAATCGCGGTCTCAGTCTGCAGGCTTTGATAGGTTATTGCGAGAGCATCAAGGCTTGTCGGCATAAGCTTATTGCGGCGTATTTTGGGGATCAGTCAGAGACCCCTTGCGAGTGGGCTTGTGACTGGCACAAGGATGCGAAGGCTTTGATTAAGAAGAAGGAGAAGAGTCTTGCGAGTGAGGAGTGGTGTTCTACTCAGAGGGAGACGGGGGCTTATGGGTATGATGAGTATGATTGATTCTGATGGATGAACCGATGCTTGCCAGAATACTGTACTTCGCTTGTGTTGAGCAGCAGGTCCCTTCATCGAGGAAATAATCCACGACTTTGTTGTTGGGTTATAAACCCCAGATACCTCGCTGCTCTCAAGGTCGGCCATCCGCCAAATTCACCAGTTACGACCGGGCCATACTGGACCGCGTGTGTCGGAGTGGCACCGCGGATGCGCAAAATCCATCAGAGGACAACCCACAGAACAACTCCAAACAAGACGCAGAGGCCGTGGGATCGAATCTGGGGCAGACCTGCTGGGGAACACCAGGCCACAAAGGTGGCTGGTCTGAATCCGTGCGACGCCAGAATATCCACAAAACAGAGCCTGTCGACCTGGGGGGGGTGTGTCGGATTGCAAGCATGAATGTGTTACGGACGATAGGGTCGATCTTTTTGAGGGGTTGATGCTTGATTGCGGCGGTGTAGGTTGGTTGGTAGGTGGTTAGAGTTTTGCCCCTGAGACTTTCGATTGGAGCTTTTCGGGATCGAAGGTGGCAGTTCTTGATACTTACATGTATTTTGCTGGGAGGCGAGTCAAAAACGCTGAACTTGTTGACAATACGAAATGCATAGATGATCCCAGCGGTCCTCCAAAGAAGAAGAAATCAACTAATCAACCCTACACAGCTGCACAGGATTCTGCCCGACACCGTTCTCCAGCCCCCAAGGTCCTACCGGCTCCCACAAGTCGCTGCCAACGCCGGTTCCAAAAGACACCCTTCGGATCCCACTGTTCTTTGATCCCGAGCAGCTTCTCATAGTTCGCTCCGTATTAGACCTCTTTTCAACGCTTCTCGGTCGGGTCGGATTCAGAAATGTAGACGCCTGCACCTGGAGCAAGCGATTCTAGTGCCGGTACTGAGTCCTCGCGGAGGCTCGCTTTCACATACTCTTCGGCGGTTTTGTTGAGGGCTTGCCATGAAGAAGGGATCACTGGATAGCGAGTTAGAAGGCTTGTAGCTTTTGACTAAGGGTCGCGGAGTATCACGAAACATACCGACATGTGCATACGCACTCCGCCAGGCTGGAAGCAGAGCATTGGATCCTCCTGGAATTCCGCCGACCGGCTCTCTCGCACCCTTACCAGCGACATTGAAAATCTGGAGGCCTCGCGATATGCCGTGGGCTTTCCTCAGAGCTCCCTTAAGCTCATCGAGCGGCTTCGACAACGCTTTTTCGTCCAGAAGCCGACTCCTAAGGAGGACCGGGATCCCGCCGTCGTCGTCGCCCAAGCCCGTAGCCAGGAGTGCACTGAGGTTGTCGCCGCTTATGGTCGTGTTGCTCGCGACGATGGGTGCTCCCCATTGCGCAGTGCGGATGTGTTCGTTCACCAGCGCGAGCACAGCTTCGAGCTCTGACTTGGAGAGCTCAGGGCCGAACCAGTAACCATGTAGCTTCCCACCGATCGAAGCACTCTTCTCGCTGGGATCATTCGGTACGGGATAGTGGTAACCTATGAGACCAGCCTCGGACAGCTGAGGCAGCATCGCAGCCCAGTAAGCAGTCAAAGACCAAAACGCCTCCGAGTCGCTCGTGGTATTGTACGGATAGGAGACGAAAGTGTACGACAAAGCCGGATAGAGTTTCACGGTAACAGAAACCAAGACGGCGAAACTGCCTGCTCCACCCTACAATGCGTCAATTCCGGCCATGAAAGCAAACTTGCGTGCTAGACAAGACAAGACACTCATCCCTCGCAGCGCCCAGAACAAATCCGCGTCTTGGTGCTCGTTCACAGTACGCAGGACTCCGTCGGCTGTCACGAACTCCATCTCTAGGACCTGGTCGACTCCCAGCCCATAGCGCGCCGAGACGGGACTGTGGCCGCCGTAGGCTATCCAGCCTCCGATTCCAACTCCCGTGTCTGCGCCGCCGACGACTGTGATGTTGTGCTCTGCGGCGAAAGCGTAGATGTCGCGGAAGCGTTCGCCTGCGGAGATCTTGAGCGAAGCGGATCCACCGTATGCAGTTGCTCTAGGGTCGTTGGTGTTGAGCTCGAGGCCTCTGATTCCGTGTGTGTGGATGGAGAGGGAGTCAGAGCCGGAGGATCTATGAACATGTCAAACAGAGCACTGAGTGGGGTCGTCGATGAGAAGGGTATGTGTTACTGACCTGCCGAGGAAGTCGTGACCGGTACCCTTGACGACTAAGCGGACACCTGTTTTCGCCGCAAACGACACAGCCTGCTGGACGTCGTTGGCATTGATCGCCTGGACCACGTATCGAGGGTATCCTTCCGGGGAGCACGGGTGTTCATTGTCTGGTAGACAAGTGACATCGTTGTAGTCGACGGACACAGGGTTCTCGGCGTGGAACGAAGTGTTGTACCACTGTGTCGCGAGCAAAGCGCAAGACTCGTTATCATACTGAGGTTGGTCGGCGTGACAGACTACTCCGGGCAGTGAGGGTACAATCAATCTGCCTGAGACTGTGTCGTTGAGTTATTCCAGAGAGTCGCAGGAGGCCAGTCCGGAGAATCGAAGACAGGCTTGCAGGTTGTGGACGATTGAGCGCCCATGCAAGAGGCGAGAGCCAGTGCAGCGATGGAATAGAACATCGTTGCAATGGCGATTGGCAAGTGTCGTGGCGTTCGACGCGGCCGACTCGACGTCTTTTATTCCTGCGTTGAACGGGCATGGCCAATAAGTAAGTCCGCCCGATGCGTTCAACCGTGACCCGTTGATATCACAGGTCGAGTATTACGATCACTTCCGGAAGCGGACTTTGCAAAGATATGCATGGTACACTTTGCGGTAGTGTCGACCGGCGGCTGGTGAACAGATACCATGTTGATCTGCAAGATACACCAAGGACTGCCAATTTGCATCGCGACTGAATCATTGCTGTTGAGAATGCCTCCAGATGCTTCGCGAGGCTCTTGTGCTCGATGTTCCCGAACCCGACGAGCAGACATGATATTTCTACCCCTGGCCCTTATTAGGACGGATGATTGGTTCATTTGATACCATTGCGGGTCGAATTTGCGAAAGTGTTTCACTTACATTTGCGCCTGAATAGGGTTAGGGTTGGTGTAAGCTTGATACTCGAAAATGGAGATTATCACAGCGAACTGTCACGACTAGTAAACGAAGATTGGGCTCACTCGATCGTTCGAGTGGAGATGATGTGATAATCGATCCAAGATGGACGTTCTGGTGTACACATTCTCGTTCGAACCGGGCGAGTATCCTGCTGAACGCGCTTTTGAAGACGCTGCCTTCTTCATTCATGCTTCCACCATATGGGACGCGATTCATCTAATTCGACTCCTTGGTCCATCAGCTTCTTCTGGAACTTCTCTTCAAGAGGCAGTCTTACTGCAAAGCTAACTGCTTCTTACTTGTCTATGTCGTAATTTTGCCACGGGGGCCGGCCACGGGGGCACTGGAGAGAACTCCGTGCTCGGGATCAAGGGACCAATCGTTCGCCAACGGTGCAACGCGCTCAAGCAGCTGCCGAGTTCATGAACGATCGTGTACAATGTTCCTAAGAACAGATGTTAAATCTGGCTGTTCCGAGAGTTGCAAGTTGCCCCAGCTTTTATGTGGGGCCTCACCAAAATCCAAGAAGCGGAACTATCCGAAAGCTCACTCCGAGTCACGTGCGAATCCACACTGGGTCACGTGATACCGCCAGGCCTACCTCGGCCGATCCCGCCTTCCTAACACAGACGAAGCCCCACACAAAAGCGCAACTCAACAAATCAGCCAGGTTTAACATCTGTTTTTAGGAAGGTTATATCGAGATTGTGCCTCGCCGACCCTCCAGACTCATACTACCATCGCCGTCGTGATCGCCCATATAAGGTACGTCCTTTTCGAGCATGCAGTGCGAGCTCATGCTCCCGGAGCATGGCCACCAGTGACCAGATGTTTCGCCTGTGGTCTGTGTCGGTCCTCGAAAGAAGAATGAATGCGAGGACGAGGTGGGGAGGTCAAAAGGATGATGGCTCGGATGGGTCCGCGCTTATACTGCAGTGCTGCTAAGCGGCAGTAGTCTCGGTATGTTGTCCTAGAGCCGGTGCCAGATCCGCCCGATGCGATCTTAGATCCTGCAAGCTGCATCTTGCGATCGTGATCATCGTCTTTAGCTTGCTTCATCGCAATTCATATTGATACCTTAGACGAGCCATGTTCTTCTTCAACAACACCGCTGACCCCCAAGACGAGAACAAGTACGCCCCTGCCCACCTGAGCCATGTCCGGACAACAGGACATAAAGTGTGGTGGCCTTTATTG
Source organism: Cladosporium phlei (assembly GCA_003614995.1). Classification (NCBI taxonomy): domain Eukaryota; kingdom Fungi; phylum Ascomycota; class Dothideomycetes; order Cladosporiales; family Cladosporiaceae; genus Cladosporium; species Cladosporium phlei. The sequence continues at coordinate 44,181 of QZFA01000143.1, forward strand.
TTGAAAGAAATACTGTTGCGACGCCCAAGACACAACGTCGACCTAATTGTCCGCCCCTTCACGGAGCGGCGGCCTGGGCATTGCCATGGATACTTCTGCGACAAGGCGACTTGAATCTCCTGCTGCTTCGACCAGCAGACCACCAAAACCCACTGCACAAGCGGGCAGCAAACGCGAACAAGTTCCTGTTGCGTGTTCGCGCTGTCGCACTCACAAAGTCAAGGTATAACACGCCCCTCCGCTCGTGCGACTTCCGAATCTCTTCTCACCAATCTCATAGTGTGACGGAGTGCGCCCGACGTGTGCTCGTTGCGAGTCTCGCAACACGTCGTGTACCTACGATGTGGCTGCCGGGACCACGCGACAAGTCGCCATTAAGCGCAAGGCTTCCTCACTCGAAGAAGAAAATCACCAACTACACACACTCTTCGCTTACATCCGTACAAGACCGCCGGATAATGTAGCCGAGATAGTCAAGCGGATACGAAACAGCAGCGACCTGATCGAGGTACTTCGCTTCGCCCAGGACGGCGACCTGTCACTGCAACAACGACTACAACGCAAACTGCCGGATCCGCGAACGATTCGTATAGAAGCAGACTCGCTGCAAGGAACTGGTCTTCGACTGCCTGCCCGACCCTGGACGGCGGTGGCAGGGGATGACATCGTCTCCGACCTCGTCTCACGCTTCTTCGACATAGATCAGCCCTTTTACTGCGCCATGGTTGATCACTCAGCATTAGTGTCCGACATGAGGGCGTCAGATACTGCAGTAGCACGATATTGCTCGCCAATGCTGGTAAATGCGATATGTGCACTCGGAGCTGTAAGCAATCTTGTTCGATCGACTTCGGCACAATGCACCCGACTGACTGAAGTCATCAGTTCACCTCGCCCTATGCGCGTGCAATCGACGTCGCCGGTGAAAGGAAGCTTTCGGACGTCTTCTTTGATGAAGCCAGGAGACATCTGGACCGCGAAGAAGGCAAAGCTTCCGTCCCAACCGTACAAGCACTATGTGTGATGTTCTTGTATTGTATGGGAATGGGCAAAGACCGATTAGGTCAGATCTACCGTTACGCCTGTTGCGAAATGTACAAGCGTATGAAGGCAGGAACCAAATTCCCAAGGGACATCGCTTCGAAAGCATCGTCTTCCAAACACCGACAGCTTTTCAGTCGCTTCTCATGGGGAGTTGTCCACTTTGAAACGTATGTTCTACTTGCCAGGGCCTTGCTGTTGAACAGTGGCTGACCAAAACATCATGCAGGCACGTTTCATCCACTTATTCACAGCCGGCGCTGCTCGACATACCCACAATACCGTGTGAATTTACCGACGAATTACCTACACCACCTCAGTTCGATCGGTCTGGAACAATTGGCTCTGCGAGAATCTTCGCCGCAAAATGTAAAGGCACAGTCATATTCGCGAAGATTGCAGCAGCGCAAACGTCAAGCCCTGGCTCCGCGCAGGACATATCTTTCAGAATGGCCCTCTACAAAGAACTCAATAACTGGGCGGAGACCTTGTCCCCGTTGGCCTGCTACCCGACAGGCAGAGCTCCAGAATACCACTTCCTCAGGTACTGATCTGTTCTTCTCTGCAACTCAAACCCGAACTTCCATACTGACGAGCTTTCCTAATACAGCGCAACATACCACCTCTACGCACTACTACTCTTCCGCCCACTGTCGCATCTCGACCTAGAGATCGAAACTCCAATCTCCCGCCCGGAAGACTTTTGCCTACACGCTTGCAAGCACATCTTAGCCGAACTCGACTACTGGGAACGCGTCCCGCCTTGCTCCTCCTCTCGGGGCACCGTAACAACAGTGTGGTTTTACTTCTTCACCAGCTTCACGCTGATCACTCATCTCGGATCGAACCCCGCCAGCCACGAACCATTGACCCGAGCCTGCCTCAAGCTACACAGCTTTGTGCCTTACTGGCCCTTGGTATCCGTGCTTCTCAGTGGCATCTCAGCTTTCGCGCAACAGCTTCATACCCAGCTACCGCCCGAGACACTGGCTTGTTTCGTTGATGTCGGCAAGAACTTACCCAGGGATGCTGACGGCGATGTACCCGTGGCTTGGGCACTGCCGCAGCACAGCGACTTGCTTGAGCTACTTTCGGATGATGGGCATGATGATGAAGGCGACTCGCAACGGCTTACCGTTGTCGGAGTGGGGCTTGTTATCCGGAAATGGAATCGATTGACGCTGGACGGATGATGCTGCGTCAAGTGTCAGTGGGCGACGCCTTTTTTGCGAGGATTGGAGCTGATGACCAGGGATTATTCATCGACCAAGACATCCCAGGTTCGAATTTCTCAGTGTCTTGAAGACAGCAATAAAAACACGAATTCCGCCAGTCATTTCTCATACAAATGCCGATCAATCTCGCGAAGTATCTCATGGTGGCCATCAAACCCCGATTATGTAAGCAGAAGCGGCCCTTTTCTCAAATAGGCCAGGGCCGACAACATCCTTGGAGTTGATCTTGCAAGGGTGTTCTTGCCCTTTCTGCAAACCCTAGAGGACCACCGTCTGACCCTAGCCAATGCCTCCACGCCTCCTTAGTCCTTGGACCGGTCCAGAAACACTCTCGCCGGTCCCTATATCGTTGATAACGAATCGTGAAAGTACACGTTGCGCTGTTCTGTCACGCTGCTCATGAGAGAAATTCTTGGCTGACAGTTCCTTACACCTTTCAGTCCACTCACTTGCAATCCTTTCATCCGGAAATCTAGCCGAACCGTATTAAAACCATGCCGGCACCAGCAGACCCATACAGGCCGTACCTCTCGCGATTCCAAGACCCGCAAGGCCCAGGAGACCAACGCCCAACAGCTGCCGAGGTGATCAAAGACTTGAAAGCAGAGGGCAGCTTGGAGGGCAAAGTTGTGCTCATCACCGGTGGCACAGGTGGACTCGGCTTCGAGACAGCTAAATCTCTCCGCTCGACTGGTGCTAAAATCTTCATCACTGCTCGCAGCGAGGAGAAAGGCAAGTTTGCCGTGGAAGCTCTATCGGGAGATGGCAAGGGTCCGGTTCCTGAGTTCGTTGTCATGGATCTCGCCAGCTTGAAGAGCGTGCGGTCTGCTGCGGCTGAGTTCGAGAAAAGAAGCGAAAGGCTTGATATACTGATCACCAACGCTGGTTGGTACTGCCTCCCCTTGAATCAGATCTCAAACCCGGCAGTATCGCTTACAATCATAAACAGGAATAATGGCCTGCCCCTTCAGCCTCACAGAAGACGGCCACGAACTGCAACTCGGCAGCAACCACTTCGGCCATTTCCTCCTCTTCCGCCTGCTCAAACCCACACTCTCCCAATCCGCAACACCTAGCTCTCCAAGCAGAGTCATCGTCCTCTCCAGCGCCGGCCACCGCTTCGGCCAATTCCGCTTCGACGACATGAACTTCGCCAAAAGCCCCTACGACCCGCTCGCAGCCTATGCGCAGTCGAAAATCGCCAACATCTGGATGTGCAACTCGATCGACCGGCGCTACGCACCCCTGATCCGCAGCCTCTCAGTCCATCCGGGTACCATCCTGTCCACGGACATCACGCGGCATTTCCAAGCGGACACGCTGACTAACGCGGGCGACATGGAGCACTTCAACAAGACCGGCTGCGATGTGAGCCAGGGTGCTGCTACGACTGTTTGGGCGGCGCTCGAGCCTAGGTTTGATGAGTATGGCGGTGTGCATTTGGCTGAGGTTGGAGAAGCGAGGGCGGTTGAAGAGGGCGAGCCGATCAATGTGCCGGCTTATGCACCTTATGCTTATGATCCTGAGGGCGAGGAGAGGCTTTGGGAGGTCAGTTGTCGGGCTGCAGGGTTGGTTGAAGCGAGTGCTTGATGGACTGGATTGATTTGACGCTGCCGTGCTCACATCGAGTGGTTTTACGCCTTGACTGCGCCTCTTCTGGTCGAATACCACGACATGATGCCTTCGGAAGTCCTTAGTAGATCAGACATAGATGATTCGAAATCCCATCGCACAATGAAAGGCAAAGTCGCAACGAGAGGATAGATGAGAAGATCTGGAAAAAGGGCAGACCAAGGCACATGATCATCAAGACCTTGGCGCTCGTCCGACGACCCGGATGGCCATCTTGGCAATCGCAATATGCGCCAAGTCACCCTATGCTTGGTACCATCCTGCAACGCCTCCATCATGCATGACTATGCCAAGTGCACGTAGACTAACTTCCAAACGCGACAAGGAAGGAAGATGCGTCTAAAGTAACATTGAAACGAACCTGAGCCCACGCCCACGGAACAGCCAGTCAATCAACCTCACCTTCTCCAATCCGATCCCAAATCCAAATACAATATTTCTATCTACCAACAATGGCATCCATTCCCGTCCCCACCTCAACAGACCTCAGCGCCACAGTGCACGCCTACATCCAACAGCACCTGGTCTCAACCCACAAAATGGCACCTTCAACCGCCCACGCCATCGCTCACCAGCAAACAATGCACGGCGCCGAGCTGCGGGAGATGAACCTCGCCCGCCACCGCAAACTCTTCGGAGACAAAATCGCTCAGACGCTGTATACAGAGGTCCGGACGGCGGTGCTGGTGGAGGAAGTGGATGAGTATGAGCGGAGGGAAGCGGCGCGGCCGGATCGGCGGGCTGCGAGAAGTAAGTGTCCGTCCTATCTGTTGTTAGTGTTGGGATGTTGTGGTAGTGAGTAGTTGGAAGGCGAGAGAATCGATCGGATCAGATCGTATCGTATCGAACGTCTTCAAGATCACAGCTGCTAATGCCATGTCGTTTCCAGATGTCAAGGTCTTTTGTATTGTGACCAGCCAGGGCGTTGTGACTCTGCTCTACCTATATGCCTTCGGATTTTCGGCCGGGTTGGGTATGCTTTGCTTCTGGTCGTTTGGCTTATGCTTGCTTCTCATTGCGATAATTGATTCTCTTTTCACTCGTCCCAGGCCAGGTGATCCGGATGAGGTGGTGGAGGCTGAACTACGGAAGGAATTTGGGGGTTAGTGGAATGCTCAAGTACTCGTCGTGTGTGTGATGGTATAATGGAAATCGATGAGATCTGGGTTGGGTGCCCAAGTCAGGCAGATTAGCTTTTCTGTACATGATGCTTTTTATGAAGCTATGTGATCGGCGTAAATTATGTCGACGTTGAGATTCATCTATGGGTCAGCCACTCAGTCTTCAAATGTCCTCCTGGTCAAAGTGGCTGATGAAGTACTGCCCAGTAGCAGTGTTGTTGGTGATGTTCGAGATCTGTATCTGACCGCCCTTCAAAGAGCCAGTCTCGGTCATGCCACCGGCAATGGGGCGAGCAAGCTTGTTCTCGTCCTTCTTGACGGTGAAGTTTGCAAGGGAGATCTCGTAGGGGTTGCGAGTGACGATGGTTGGGAGACCAAAGTACTGCGCCTTTACCTCGTCGTGGGTGAGGTGCAGTTCGAAGTATCCGCGGTAGTAGATCTCACTCCACTGCAGCTCTGGGTTGTGGGTGGTGAGCCAGTCAGAAGCGTTGTTTGCGTTCTTGATGGTGATGTTTTGGCCGTAGGGCGATGGTGACGAAACGGCTGTTCCGGCGAACTCGACGCCGAGACCACCGGCACCGGTCGATGATGAGTAGTCGCTGTGGTCGAGCCAGACAAGGTCGGAAACCCAGTTGGCGTGGCTGTCTCCGGAGATGACGATGTTGTTGCCAATGTTGTTTTCAGTCAAGTGCTTGAACGTGCGGTTGCGGTTCGCCTGGTAGCCATCCCATGCATCGTAGTCGAGAGGGTTGACGTTGCCGTAAGCAGCGCTCTCATTGACCTTGCTGAAAACAGTCTGGCTGCCAATGATTCTCCACGCAGCACCACGTTCAGCCGATGAGGACAGCGTGTTGTAGAACCAGTTCTCTTGGCGGGAACCCATCAACGAACGACCCGCATCGTTGGAGATCGAGTGAATGTAGTCTGTGTTCCAGTAGAGATCGGTGATGGAACGGTCGTACTGGCGGGTGTCGAGCATGACGAGATCGAACAGCGATCCAATCGAGAAGCTGCGCCAGATTCCTGTAGCATTGGTTAGCTGATGATACGCTGAGGACATCGACGTAATATGACGAACGGAGGTTATCGTCCATCTCTACCTGACGAATAGGCATCCACTCAAAGTATGCGCGGACGGCGTTCTAACACAGTCAGTAGAGTTCGTGCATTGTTCCGAGTGCAGAAACTTACCATCTTGCGTTGATCGACTGAAACACCACCATCCTGGACGAAGGAAGCTTCTGTGTTGTTCAGCTCCGAGGCACCATCGCGGTACGTGTTGTCAGAAACCTAGTAGATGTATGAGAATCCCGCAAACGCCTTTTATTTTGAAAAGTGAAAAATTTACCTCATGATCGTCCCAGACAGGGATCCACGGGAAGCTCTCATGGCTGAGCTGCAAGTCCAAATCACTCCTGTAAGTGGCATGGCGCTCGCGGTAATCGTTCAACGTGTAGATAATTTTCTCTGGTTTTGGGATGCGGTCTATGGACGCGCCATATCCGTAGTCGCCATCGCCGGCATACTCGTAGATGTAGTCCCCGAGGTGAATTACGTAGTCTACCGAGTCCTTCCTCGCCGGGTTGCCATACGCATTGAAGAAACCGAAGGGGTAGTTGGCACAGCTGTAGACTGCAAGGCCAACTTCGGTAACATGGTCGTCCATGGCCGGTGCAGTCTTGGTCTTGCCCATGACACTCTTCTTGTCACTGTCGCAGACATTGAATTGGTAGAAGTATCTTGTGAACGGCTTCAAGCCGGTGGCTTCGACCTTGACAGTGTAGTCAATGTCACTGCTGGTGTAGGCGCGTCCTTTGCAGTCCACATGCGAGAAGTCTTCGGTCTCTGAGACCTTGTAGTCCACGCAAACTGGGGCAGTAGAAACGGTGAGGTTGGGACCGTGGCTGTACAATGGTGCTGTGCCGCTGACAGTGGAGTTGTCGTTGACATCGTCGTACTGTGGGGAGATGCGGGTCCAGAGAATCACAGACTCGGCGTATGGATCTCCAGAGGCCACACCATGGGTGAAGTTCAACTGGGACGCATCGAACTTGTTCGGAGTGTTACGCTTGTTGACCTTGTGGAGCGCAATACCGAGACCAGGGTGGTGTTCGGACGGCGAACGGTAGTTGAGGTTGCTGGTCCAGCTTGCCGAAACACATGAGGCCAGGGACAGCACTGCGAGCGTGGAGGACACCATGTTGGCTGAAGGTGCAAGATGAAACAACTAGGCTAACGAGAGGCACTTATACACGGAGCCGTTGGGCGACACGACGCCCTTTGTAGCTCTCTCAGCGGTACACGATCGCCGTGCCATGGTTAACATGATATGCAAGGGCTCCGGGTAGTCGTAGCTCAACCTGCCCATTGTCCAGTCAAAACGGACGTGACCGGCACGCTCTCGAAGCTTAGCATGGACTTTAAGCATAGCAAACGAGGCTTGTTGTAACCGACCGGATCGCGTATTGAACAGATGACATGGGTGGAAAGGCAAGCGACGTGAAGAAGTTGGAATTGAGGCAGCACGTGTCTGGTCAGCGGGGAAAACGAAGCCGTTGATTGGCAGCGTCCAGCACCGCCCAAAAGTCCACCACCGGCAAACACGGAAACGTTATCTCTATGTTGTTCGTCATCACCATCTGGAAAGTGCCGGATATCCTTCCAGCCTTCCACGTGCAGAGCCATGTTGGTAGTATTGTCTGCCATCCAGGGACTTTCCGTATGCCAGTCCAAACTGCAGAGAGATTGAAGATGGGGCCCATGTCGATGTCGCCGAGAGACATGCCAGTCAGGTGTTCTTACCATGTTATCCTTTTGTGAGAGCCACGCGCGAACAAGCCGGCGATGCTGGTAACGTTGTGATTCCAAATGACGCGGCCGATCAAAGGCAACCGTTCGCGTAAAGCATGTCTTGGATGTTTGAGTGTGGAGAGCCATACTGCGAGTCTGCGACGAGGGAACGCTTGCTTCGAAGTTGTTCAGGCCGTTTGCTATGTTGTGCAGTGAACATTCTACACCACGTGGAGATATGCTGTGAGACCAGTGTAGACAGACAATCGTGCGACATGGTTGCTGACTCGGCCGACACCGCTGGAGCCAAAAGAGACACCGGAAGGCAGCAAAACCAGGCCAATAATCGCAACATGGTTCTTTCTTCCTAACAAAAATCACTTCACCAGCAGCACAAAATGGCACCAGCCTTGACAGACATACTGAAAGACTTCGAGTACAATGAACAGCTCGTCGAGCGCATATCAGTCCGCAAATCCAAGCAGCCCGTAGAAATCGTCCCTCCCAACCCAGCCTGGCCAGAACGCTTCGCATCACTCAAAGAGCGAATCGTCTCAACTCTCGGTGACCAAGCCGTCGCTGTGAACCACGTGGGATCCACGAGCGTGGCCGATCTGCCAGCCAAGGATGTCATCGACATCGACCTCGTCGTGGCCGATATCACAAACGAAGACTCGTACGTGTCGGAACTCGAATCGCAAGGCTTCCACTTTTTGTCACGCGAGCCGCACTGGCACCAACACCGCTTCTTCTACGCCGAAGAGCCCTATTTCGTGAATCTGCACGTTTGGGGCCTTGATTGTCCCGAGGTCGAACGGCACCGCATCTTTCGGGACTGGCTGAGGCGAAGTCCTGAGGACAAAGCTGCGTATAGGGATGTCAAGGAGTCGGCGGCGATGCAGACGCGAGGGACTGGCGGTGATACGCAAGACTACAATGAGCGAAAGGAGGCCTTTATTCGTCGCATCTTAAGAAACGCGTTTCGGGACTTGGGCTATCTTGATTCTGGGAGGGAGTGAAGGGTTAGGGTAGCATTAAGATCAAGGTAACACGAAAAGCAAAGGTCGAATGGCTAGCCCGAACACAGAAGGATGGAGTGGAGTCTAGCATTTTCCGCTACGCCAGACACGTGGGATGTTGCGCACTGTTCCTGTTTTCCTGGTTGGTGTGTGGTGGTTGGTGTCAGTACCAGTTCCCTACGAAGCCGGTGTCGCTCGCAGCCAGATTTCGACGTTTTCTGCGAATGCTTCCATGTCTTGATCGACGTTCCCATGCCTTCCCATCGTATTACATTGAACGAGTTGATGTTACGACGTGTGCTCGTACATCGTACACCATAGAAACCCAGATACCAAAGTTCAACGGCATGGCGGCACGGCGGATATACGACAACCGAATGGTTGGAGGCAATCAAACTCTCGCGGAGTCCAAAACCGGGAGAACGGTGCCATATCTTGTGTGTTGGCATGATTCGGTCGCCGTTTGGCGACAACAACAATCCTTGAATCATCATCGAGTCTACTACCGTACTGCTATCGCTGCCCGCAAGAGAAGTTTCTGTGTATTGTGTCAATCCATCATCTTAATTCAAAACAGCCTTGTCAATACCCGGATAGCGACCCCTGCAGCTAAGACACGTAGTCGCGACATAGCCGGCAGCGCCACCATAACAGAAGCACATGAGGCGCGGCATGCATGGACGACGACGAGTCTGCCCATAGTAACCCTACTTGGTGGGACGACACTGCAAGCGACTCTACGACACATGCGCTACGCTGGGATTCACATGGAATGTCGCCGAGGCACCCCGTATCTGACAATGCCGGCAACCGCGCCCTGAGCTCGCCCGCAGACCACAACCAACATCCATACGCTCTCTCAAACACCCCAAAGATACTCCCATTCCGCAGCGACCAACTATTGCAAGTCTTCAAGGACTCCGACCGCTATACTTCGGCCTCCCCTGCCAGCAGCGCCAGCACGGCGCCGAATGATAACGAGCGACATCGCCACCAGGACAATGACCACACCCCTCAGTCCTCCGGTGGCGAAGAGGAAGATGTCGAAGACATCAACCTTACCATCCCACGCTACAGCGTCGCCACCGTCGACCGGCCACTTGGAGGTACTCTGCTCGACAATCACGGCGCGTATGTCGGAGACATTGGCAACTGGTACTTCATCACCCAGATGCCAGAGCGTGACCTCAAATATTTCCGCTCCGCAGAAAACCACTGGGTAAAGGGAATCTGGGACATGGCTCGTGTGAGCACGCCCATATACGCAGCCATAGGATCTTTCGCCCTGCACAAAAAGGCCGCCATCTTATCGGGCCGCGAGGGCAAACTCGGCAAAGCCCAATATTTCGAACAGAAAGGTCGCATGATCCAAGACATCTTCAATGATATTGACAAAAGCAACCACTCCACCACCGGGCAAGGTCTGGATCCACTGACCGTCGTCGCCATCGCCATGTTGGCCTACCTCGACATCCGCGACGGGCACCTGGAATCAGCCGGAACTCACCTCAAGGCGGTGCGGAAATTCATCGAGATGCCACGACTGCCGCCACATGCCTGGCTGTATTGCGTGTGGATAGACCTACGCTACGCTCTGTTTCTCGGCAAAGAGCCCGAACTCCCATTCTACATCCCAGCAGCCTACCGCGAGCTTCCCGCATCAGTACACGACTGTCAACCGGACGCGACCCGCAAAGGCTTCACCAACGCCTTCGAGTGTCCGCGATCTTCTCTCTTCACCCTGGACATGGCCCGCGATCTGTTTCGCAAATTACACGCCCTCTGCTACTGTTCAGACACGCTAATAATGGCAAACGATCCACCATTCGGGCAGGTATATGCCCTGGAGTACGGCCTCCGAGTCGTGCAATCCCGGGCGGCAACAAGCCAAGGCGACCAATTCACAGCCCACGTAGTCCTCCTCCTGACCTCCGCCATCCAACTGCACGTCTGGATGGCCTCACGCTTCTGGACGCCGCAGCGCCAAGAATCACACTTCGCGCTCATAATGCGAGCGTGCCAAGTGATCGAGTCCTTCGACGACATGATCACGCAGTGGTACATTTCAGCCGGCCTCGAATCGCTGCTATGGGTTCTCTTCACCATAGTCGCGAGTCTACGAGCCCACGAACTCTCCAACGTCAGCCCCATGCTGGAACTCCTCTATAAAGCGGTTCGAAAAGCAGAGATCACGCGCTGCGAGGAGCTCGAGGTGAGGCTGAGACGGTGGCCTTGGTTGAGCAATTGGCATCCAGCGCAGGTGAAAGCTGTCTGGGCGATGCTGTGTGCGCGACATCCGGTCTTTGTGCCTGCTGTGAGGAGTCCGAAGCGGGAAGAGGATATGGACGTTGAAGAAGACGAGGGAGGGCTGGCTCCTACTGAGCGAGACCCCGAGAAGGCTCGCAGCAGATGGTTTGTGGGTGGGCTGGAGTTTTTCAATAGTTTGTAGATATATTATGATGCCAGGCGACGATACCACGATACCACCATTCTGGACCTGATGGCTAACCTCTCACCCAGAAAGAGCAATGAGGTGAGGATAACGATTATGACAACACCCGTAGAGAGGACTGTACGACGAGTCTCAGCAAGCACATCATCAATATTGCAGAAACGAGTTCTTTATCTCATCCCCATAATCCCACTCGCCTATAGTTCACGACTCCCATACCCCGCGCCCATTGTTGATGATTTCCCCAATCGGGACACTCCTGTATGGCGTGATGTTGCGTGCTCTGGTGGCTGTGAAAGCCAGCACCACCACCCAACAGCAATCAGTGATTGAGTGATACCTCCGGAAAATACATGTGCGCGCACGGCGGCTAAGGCACTGTGTCACAAGCCGCCTTTGTCTCACAGCTCGAGCCAACATTCCTCATGTAAATAGAAAGCACTTACCCAAAAAGAAGCTCTCTGTCTCTCTTGGCCTCGAACCTCGAACCCTTCTTTGACTTTCGCATCCAAGCTCAAGCTTGCGACACATTAAGAGACAAGACTTGAACGCCTCGAAGTTTGTTCGTCTTTCTTTCTGCTGTTACACCGCATCGTACACACATCCACTGTGAGATACAACACAATACCATCGCCATCATGGTATACCTCCCCGGCACAAGGCTCGGTGCCTTCCGAGCCTACTTCTTCGGCTTCTTCATCTGTGCCTCTGGCTTCCTCTTCGGCTACGATACCGGCATCGTCGGTATGTTAGAAATTCCCTCCTCTTAAACCACACCTTTCCCACTTACTAATCCAACAATCGCAGGCGGCGTCCTCACCCTAAAATCCTACCAAACCGACTTCCGCTACACCGACAAAACAACCGTCAGCGCCGTAATGGTCTCGATCCAAAACATCGGCGCCTTCCTCGCGGCCCTCTCAATCTCCCTCGTCTCCGCCCGCTTCGGCCGCAAACGCACCATAATGGCCAGCTGCGCTGTATTCGTCCTCGGCGTCATCCTGCAAGTCATTCCCTCGCACGCGCTGCCGTGCTTCTACATCGGGCGATTCATCTCAGGCCTCGGATTGGGAGCTGCTACCGCCGTGGCGCCGAGCTACAATGCTGAGATGGCGCCCAAGGAGATTCGCGGGCAGCTGGGGAGCGGGATGCAGTGGTTGTTTGCGCTGGGGGTCATGATTAGTTATTGGATTGATTATGGGGTTACGGTGGGGATGAAGCAGTCTTCGGCGCAGTGGCAAATTCCTGTTGGACTGCAGATGTTGCCGGCTGCGGTTCTGGGGTTTGGGTTGATTGGGTTCCCGGAGAGCGTGAGGTGGTTGGTGAAGAAGGAGAGGTATGATGAGGCTTGGGAGAGTTTGGCGTGGATGAGGGCGGACGATGGTAAGTTTCTGTGTGGCGGAGTTCTAGTGTGATCCCTCGGATTTGATGCTGACTTCTTTTGTTCTGCAGGTCCCGAAGTCAAGGCCGAGTTCGCTGAGATCAGAGCTGGTATTGCTGAGGAGATGCGTGCGAGAGAGGGCTTGCAAACTCGCGAGCTCCTTGAACCGGCCAACAAGAAGCGTCTCGCTCTTGCCGTTGGTGTCTTCCTTGGCCAGCAATCGACTGGAATGACCGCGTTGGCGTACTTTGCACCGCAATTCTTGTAGGCAGTTCCTGCCTCGTTCAAGCAGAAACCGTCGTTAACCAGTCTCACAGCAAGCTCCTCGTCGGCGGCGGTACGCAGAACCTCCTCATCACCGGCCTCTTTGGCGCCGAAAAATTCATCATGGTCGGCGTATACATCCTCTTCTTCTCCGAGCGTTGGGGTCGCAAGCCCACGCTATGGGTCGCGGCATTGCTGATGGCAACGTGCTTCATCATCGTCACGATCGTGAATAAGACGACGCCAGCGCCTGATCAAACCACCAACAGCGCCAGTTCGGCCGGCATCGCCACCGTGGCCATGATCTTCCTCACAAACTCCATCTACCAGTTCAGCTGGGGCCCACTCCCATGGCCATACGCCGCAGAAGTAAGTTAAACCCCTCCAACCACCTACCCACCTTGCAAACAAACCTAACCAAAAATCTTTCACAGATCTTCCCCACCCGCATCCGCGAAATCGGCACCTCGGTCGGCGTCAGCACGCAGTGGCTCTTCAACTTCATGTACTCGCTCGTGACGCCGTACATGATCGCCAAGATGGGCTCGTACGTCTTCGTCTTCTACGCCGCGCTCGACGTCACCATGGCGGCGCTCGTGTACTTTTTCTTGGAAGAGACCAAGGGCAAGAGTATCGAGGAGATGGAGACCATCTTCCACAGCCGGGCGGCGTTTGATGTCGATGCTGTGCATCGGAAGGCGATTGAGGCCGAGGAGGCGGTTGGCGTGCATGTTGAGACCGGGAAGAGGGATCGGGCTGATGTTTGATTTTTTGCGTTCATCTTTTTTGTGTTGCTCGGAATGAGGAATGATTAGTTACCTTGCCACGGTTTAAGTGGTTTGGACAAATTATCGATTTGCGACTTTCCGCTTGTACTTGACCATCATATCGAATTGTTTCGTTACAACTGAAGTCAAGACCAAGATACCATCCTCAACGATACTGCCTGCATCTTATCTTCACTCCGGTAATCGGCCATACGATCTCCGACATCGGCCCAGATCGATCTCGAAGTCACAGCCAGCCCTGACATCACCATTCGCGTTTCGATCTCGAGCTTGCACGCGGCGAGCATGTTCGATTTCACTTCACATCTCTCTCGACCTCAGATGCCGTATTCAAGGCATGCTCGTGCGGTCATGCCTGATCCGGCGACTGCAGCCAACATCTCCACCACAGAGAGCAGGCATCAATGACTGCATATCGCGCTCTCAATGGCGCGCCTTTCACCAAACACCTCACATGGGAGCTAGACCAGGCATGCCCAACCACTACGAAACTCTGGATGTACCTACAAATGCCACACCGAAAGATGTGAAGAAGTATGCCTGCCTTCAACCTAATCGATCAACAACGACCAAACTAACACCCACCTCACCAGACAATTCTACAAACTCTCCAAATCCAACCACCCAGACCTCCACCCCAACGACCCCTCCAAATCAAAACGCTTCGTAGCCATAAGCGAAGCCTACTCGATCCTCGGCTCCCCCGAAAAGCGCCAGACCTACGACCGCGACTTCCTCCCCTCAACCCACGCAGCCTCCTCCGGCCACCCCTCCGGCCACCGCGGCTCTTACTCCTCCCACAGCACGCCCGCCGGCGGTCGCCCAGCCTCAGGCCTCAGCAAGCGACGCACGCAATTCAAAGGCCCGCCGCCCTCCTTCTACGCCTCAGGCGGCTGGGGCGCGCAGAGCGAAAAGCGCTCGCAACACGCGACTAAAGGGCCGGAGGGGACTTATGATCATCCGACTGGGCCTGCGGGGCCGGGGCCGGGAGGGTTTACGCAGGGCGTGGACCACGATATCCCGCATTTCGATCAGCAGGGACATCAGGGGAGGCATGAGAAGATTGAGCGGACGCGGCACCGGGCTAGGCGGAGGGTGGAGAGGACGTTGGATGATCTCGATTATTCGGGAGGGAACAGTCCGCTTGCGATGTTCTTCATGATATCTGGAGTCTTGGGGGTTATTATGGGCGTGGGCGCTTTTGTTTCGGGGGGGACTGTCAAGGCTGTGCCTAAGAAGAAGGAGGGGGAGTGAATTGGATGGAAGTGAGGTGGCGATTTTGTATGATTACTGGACGACTGGTGGGAGACCTAAGGATATCTATGGGAAAGATCGCGGCAGTGCGAATAATATCGGCTCGATATATCGCGTAGTGTGGCGAGCTTGGACACCGATCTAAATGTACATATTGAAATGTCGGACCAAGATCTCGCCACATCACGTTGTACGTTGTTTTCAAGGTACCTACCAAACTATCGTCCTGGAGCATGAGCTGTGAGCTTCGAGTTCGAGGAAGCGATCGGGTGACTTTTCAACCATTCTCTTCCTCGGAATGATGACATGACATTCAGGCAGGATGTTACGATCCATATCTTGAACCGGAGGCGAGGATATCTATTTGGCACGTTTGCCTAGAATGGACAGGTCGGTCACAAGCTGCGGAAGCATTATCAGTTTGCCATGAGTGGTTGTATGTATGTACAGTCCTGTAAATTAAGAAGAGTTTCACATCTTCGAGCCCTGCCTTGCGCATTCATCCATGTGTCTTTACATCCAGCATCATCCTCTCCATCCAAAGTGAAATCCCTCACAACTCCTTCTCCTTGTCCTTCATGGCTCCAACCTTCGATTCCGCGTCCCGCATCTCCTGCTTGCCCGTCTCAGGACTATGCCTCACAGCCTCCGGCCCTCCAATCGCCCTGAAAGCATTGTGGAACACCCACTCCGTCGCAATCTCCACCGGCTCATCGAACATATACGGCAGAGCCGGCACAGCTGCAAGACCGAGTCCGATAGGTCCCCAAGTGCGCAACTTCGCGTTGGCAGCATTCTTCAACGCTCGTCCCGAGTAACGTACAATACTGTGGATAGTGAAAGCCGGCAGACCCATCGACGCAAGGCCCTGGAAGATAGCTCTTTGCGCCATCACAGCCCTGTAATCCTCAATCGGCACCACGCGACCTTCGGGCTGCTGTTTCGCCACGCTGTCGCCCGTGATGCCCGCGCCGAGAGACCTGCTCTCGCCGATCTGCAATTTCTCACCGGCCGCCGTCGTCGCCGAGGGCGTAATCTGCGCTCCGCTCTCCTCCTCGCCCTTCAGCGTCCTCTGATTCCGCAGATAGGCCTTGTACCCCTCATTGCTCACATCGCCAATCAGGTACGCCCACGAAACACCGTACGCCGCGCGGATCGCGATTGGGTGCGCTATGGGCCTGAAGCTCTCCCCTATGTCACTCGTGTAAGCCACATATCTGTGTGCTGAGAGCAGGATCGTGCGGAAGCGGCTGGCGTAGGCGGCGTAGCGGACGTTTGACTCTGTGGATTCGGGCGCGGACCCGGAGGAGATGGTATCCCACCATGTGTCGTCGTTTTGGAGTTTTTCGAGGAGTTTTTCGGAGAGCTTTTGGCGGGGGAGGGGTTGTGAAAAGTCGGGGCGTTGTTCTTCTTTGCGCAGGCGTTCGATGGTAGTTGTTTGGCTGGGGTCGGTGCCGGTTGTGGTGGAGTCGTCTTTGCCGGCCATGCTGACCAAAGTGTGTATTGAGGTGTTGTCGTTTAGGTGTGTAGAGTGGTGGAAGGTCGGGGCGTTTCGTTTTGCTGTCGTTGGGATGTTGGGATGTTCTTATTCTTGGTTGGGTTCGTCGATCATGATGCGCGAACTCGCAACAGCTTAAGCTTCGGATCTACCGGATGACGATAAGCGCTATTTAGAGTTGTGTCCGTGCTGTCGGGTTAGGGTATTGGTATAGTTCTGATGAGTAAGCTCCTGCTTTTTTTTGACTGATTTCTACCTATCTCGTGGTTGGGTATTCTGTATGTACATTCGGCTGTTGTAAGATCAGACGTAATTGTAACACCATACTAACCAACAGGCAATCAATCTTCCGAATCATTTCACTACATCGTTGAAACCTGTTCATCGTTCGAAGTGAAGTGCAGAATCTATCAATTTTAAGAATACATCCCTGATGATACAAAAGCGCTCTACGCTTGACGACAATATCGTGGAAAACAAAATGAAAATGACCTTCACCATATTGCTTCACTCACCCCTCAAGCAGCCCTCACGCCCTTGCGCCCCTCCCTCTCCCTCATCCTCTCTTCCTCCGCCTCAACCATATCCATCCACTGATCCTTATCCGTCAACCTCTTCTCCTTAATCGCACCCGTGACCTTCCCATCCGCGCTCCTCGCCGCCTTCATATCCGCACCCTCAAGCGCCAAACTAGCAATAACAACCGCCATAGTCAACCCTTGCGCATAAACACGCGCCTGAACAAGCTTCTGCGGCGTGCTCATCGGACTCCTGCTCACAAGCGCGAACGCCGTCGCCATACTAGCCACCCACGAACCCGCCACGATCGAGTATCTGTTCTCATTTGCCCAGTACAGGGCGCGCTCGGTCTGTGTTCGCTCGGAGTGGAGTTTTTCGAGGAGAGCCTGGCGCTCGTCGTGGTAGTGGCGGTCAGGGTGGTTGGTTTTCTCATAGGCGCGGCCGCCGCGGTCGGCGCAGATGATGGCGGCGAAGGAGCCGGTTGAGACTGCGAGGAAGACTTTGAA
Source organism: Cladosporium phlei (assembly GCA_003614995.1). Classification (NCBI taxonomy): domain Eukaryota; kingdom Fungi; phylum Ascomycota; class Dothideomycetes; order Cladosporiales; family Cladosporiaceae; genus Cladosporium; species Cladosporium phlei. The sequence continues at coordinate 61,681 of QZFA01000143.1, forward strand.
GGGGAGGGTGAGGTTGCGGATGAGCGAGTAGCGTTTTGAGGCGCCGTAGACGCCTACGGAGCCGACTGCTAGGCCGACGATGCCGCCAATTGTGCCTTCTTTGACTGTTGCGCTTTGGAGGAGTTAGTTTGGTTGTCCTTGGTCAGAGGGCGTGTCTCGTCTGGAGCGTACCGGTAGAACTTGGCTTCATCTTCGGCGGTAAGAAGCTTCATGACTGTGTTGGTTGTACAAGTCTGGCTGTTCGACAAGATATCGAGCTTGTCAAGCAGTTGGTGGTTGTTCGTAGCAAGTGACTTGAAGTGGTTGTGTGCTTGGTAAGATGTGTTGTGTAGTTGGTTGGAACAGGAAGACTTGGGTATCAGGATGGGTATGGGTATCGTAGGAGAGTTGGTTGTGTATGAGAGTGGATGTAATACTTAGCGAGGCAGGCGTATGTTATTACTTAACCATAGGAGATGCACGGAGCAATGGCGGATGATGTCGCGAATGTATTTTGAGATTACATACGCGATCTCAGGACTTCACGCTCAAGTCCGACGAGACGAGAAGAGCAAGAAGACAATTAGACCGCGGATCCGCCGATTGAAAACAGCGAACGGCGATTGGAAAAAGTGGGGACTTCACTCAATTTGGCTCTTGCTGGGCGAGGCATGTAAACGACGACTCGACGCCTCACACCTGCGACTTCCACGGTGTTTTCGGTCATCGGATTATCGCGGGTCGTGTTCCCGTCGACTTTGACATTGGTTGATTCAGCTGTTGCATGGGAGTACGTACTGCAGCTGATAAATTGATGCAGACCATTGTTAGGTCAGCAAATGACAACAACAGCAACAGAAAGTTACAGTACTCCCAATGGTGTGACCATGTCACGCAGCAATTTCTCTCCTCTTTCACGCCAATCTCTACCTTCAAGCTGATGTCAGGAAACACTAGGGCATACAAGTCTCGTCGCACTATAGCTACAATCATAACGCAGTATGCATCTATCCCTGCAAATGCAGGCAAGGCAGACGGCGTTCAAACACCTCCGACCGCAATACACCTATCCCTGCGAATGCAGATGATGCACATTCCGTCCACAGCCGCCCAAACACCATGCACCGCGATGGTGGTTTGATCACGGTGTTTGAACATCAACTCGCATGCATAGTGGATCAAGCACGATACCTATCATTGTCCACCAGAGTGGTTTGATCACGGCGTTTGGACTCGATAGACTCGCATGGATCAAGTACGACTATCTCTCGTCGTCAAAGACGCAGCGTATATATACCTGTGATTGATGCCACCAAAACGATACATTTCATCCATCAGCATCCAACACATCCTCCAGCATCAGAACATCCTCGTCAATCACTCTCGTCAACCCACTCGCTACCCAATCAACAACAATGGCCCCTCTCATCAAGAAGTACAAGGCTGCCGCCGTCAACGCCGAGCCTGGCTGGCTCGACCTTGAGCTTTCCGTCGAGAAGACCATCCACTGGATTAACGAGGCCGGCAAGAATGGCTGCAAGCTCATTGCTTTCCCTGAGCTTTGGATCCCAGGGTGAGTACCAGGGATGTTTTTGGCAACAAGTTTTTTTGGGGGGGGGAGAAAAAGCTGTTGGCAACTATGGTGTGCACTCAGAAGAGGACCATGCTGACATGTGTGAATAAAAGTTACCCTTTCTGGATGTGGCAGGTCAATTATCAGGAGAGCCTCCCACTCCTGAAGAAGTACCGTGAGGCCAGTCTGCCGTCCAACTCCCCTCAGATGCACAGGATTCGTGCTGCTGCTAAGGAGAGCTCCATTTTTGTCTCGCTGGGCTACTCCGAGGTCGACCTGAACAGCCTGTACACCACTCAGGTCATGATTGACCCGACTGGCAACATCATCAACCACCGCCGCAAAATCCGCGCTACTCACGTCGAGCGTCTCGTTTTTGGTGACGGCACTGGTGACACCACCAACATGGTCATGGACACTGAGATCGGCCGAATTGGTACGTGATGGTATCCCACTGCATACCTAAACGACTACTAACGTTTCTAGGTCACTTGAATTGCTATGAGAACATGAACCCGTTCCTCAAGGCCTACGCTGTCTCCCAGGGCGAGCAGGTCCACGTGGCCGCCTGGCCGTTGTACCCGCACGCCAGCACTCTCAAGTATCCGGACCCTTACACCAACATCAGCGATGCCAACTCCGACATCGTGACCCCGGCGTACGCCATTGAGACCGCCTCTTTCACCCTTGCACCTTTCCAGACGATCTCGCCTGCCGGCATGGCCCTTCAGACACCGCCTGGCAAGACACCCGCAAACAACAACGAGTTCAATGGCAACACTCGCATCTACGGTCCGGACGGCCAGTCCTTGATCACCAAGCCAGCCGAGGACTTCGAGGGCCTCGTCTACGTCGACATCGATCTTGACGAGACCCACCTCAGCAAGGCTCTCAACGACTTTGGCGGCCACTACATGCGCCCCGACTTGATTCGTCTTGTTGTTGACACTGACCGCAAGAGCTCTGTTAGCCAGGTCAACGGCTCTGGTTCCCACGTCGTCGAGAAGACGATCGACCGTGTTGGACTTAGCAAGCCGTTCAGCGAGCTTAAATTTGGCGAGGACGCCGAGTAGACGCGATGTGGGGATTATCGGAGATCAAGACTTTCTTTTTCTGTATTGTAGGATATATAATGGCAATCCACTCTCTCTTATCTTGTACGAATGCATTGCTACCGTGGATGTTTTGTGAATTTGTCATCTCAACCCTCGCAGAGCAACACTCGTTCGCCAGCGGAAGACTTCGCCATTTCCAAAATGTGTTCCTCGGATCCTTTCGAATTGGTTGGATGCGTTGAAAATGAGAGAATTGCACAAAGGTTGCACGAAAGACAATGACATCGACAGTGTGCTTAGTGCTGCTGAAAGCCTCGAAATTATGCCGAGCGATCAGAAGTGTATTCTTCTTAGTAACTCCGGTTCCAACGATTCGAGGCACTTTCAAATTCCATCACAATCGATGTCATGTAGTGAGCAGGACGTGAACGGCTTGGTTTCATGTTGAATCGTATACATAATGTCCAACTAGGGTTAGTGTTGGTGTATGAATCAAGCACTTCGGCGCCGGCGTTACACAACAGTCTGACCTTCTCATCACTCTTCTACTCATTGCAAATACATGTCCGTAAACACAATTACGCCGACGCCACCATTGAGTCACATCCGCAGCAATACTCCAAGATGGCAGCTGTTTCGGAAATGCCCTCCAAAGTGGCCAAACCCGCCACCTCAAAGCCGGTGAAACTGGCTTGCACCGCATGGTACGCCACACGCCACCAATCCAAAAACCATATGCTTTCTCCATATGCTGATTGATAGTCTAGTCGTTCGCTGCGTGTTAAATGCGATGGCAATGAGCCTTGCAGCAGGGTAGGTCCAACTCTCTCAATCTTCTGATACCCACTCTCACAATTCCTTCTTCCGCAGTGCTCCGACAGAGAGTGCGAATGCATATACGTCAAGAGCAGACGTGGAGGCGCCCGTTACCCCCGAGGCAAACGGCCACCGTCGAATGCGAATACATCTGGGCAGCAGAGGAGAAGTCCTAGCGACCAAAGTTTCTTGTCTGATGTCGAGCGCGAGTGGGAATGTGAGTTCTACGATGTTCATGTGAGTGTCTCGTTCAAGATCCACTCTGACCGATGATGTCTAGCACATCTTTCTTCGTTGGCCACGCCCGGGTCGGGGCTGCTACACCTTGATGAGAGTATGGGCACGGCAACCCCCGGTTGCTGTTCATTGCCAACGCAGCCTACGAACATGACCTCGACAGCTGCGCAGCCGACGTATCCCAGCCCACAGAACTTCTCGTTTCCCGACTCTGAATCGTTCGAGCTCGACGCCCCAATCCGAGTCTACAGCTCGGATCAATCGCTGTGCGTGACCCTTGGCCATGTCTGATGCATTTCGTCAATGACAAGAGGCTAACGGTCAACAGGCTTGACGCCTACTATCGTTGGATACACATATACCTGCCCATATTGCCGCCACCACCCGAAATACCCTTGGTATCTTATGGCCAGCATCACGCCAACAGCATGAACCCAGGAGCAAGTAAACCGTCTAACTCAGAAACGAGCTCTCCTCTGAGACTGGCAATCTCAGCAGTCTTGGCACTTATTCCGGATGCATCTGTACCCAACCCTTCCAGACCGTCGCATGTGGCTCTACGGCGGAAGTACGCGCATCAACTGGCACAGCGGAGTATCGACATGATAGAAGACGAGTCAGACATCCCGCAAGATCTGTCGCCATCTGCAGCACTGGCATACAGTGCATCGGTACCGCAGAGATCACCCTTGCATCCGAATGTTCCGATTGAACTTGAGAGCGTGCTTTCTCTTTGTGTATTGGCCATCTACGAGTACGCTCAACGAGGCAATATCCGCAAAATGCAGGATCGTGCTGGACAGGCTCTCGTGTCGGCGATGACGATGTCGTTGCATTGTCAGCCTAACGACAACAGTCTTTATGCGGAGGCTAGAAGGCGGGCTTGGTGGATGACGGCAAGTGATCGCTTGATGCCACGGAATGGTTGTTCAATTCCGAGCACGCCAGGCTGACGAGACTTAGTACATCTGTTCATGTCAAGCTTCTATCGCGAGTTGTACCGTGAGTCTTTCCCGAAGAGATCGGTTCAAAGCCAGGACGCTGACAAATCGCAGCCGCCAACACTGTCGCCCAACGACCCTCGGTTTACCACGAATTATCCGCAGATGGCAGAGGATCCTGGAGTGAGTCTCAATCTTAGCACACAGTTGGCGGTCCACTAACCATACTACCCAGGTCTGGCCATTGTACATCGAGTCGCAACAAGTGATCCTTGCAGCAACCCAATTCGTGATCAGCATGAACCGCTTTGTGAAGGACCCCGAAGCAAACACTGTTCCATCTCAAGAGATGAAAGATCTTCACAGCCGCATTGACGGTGTAGTGACATTGACCAACGAAGGAGCACGTGTAGACTTGGGTCACGCCACGGATCCCGAAGCAACAGCAGCGCGAGCTCTGAGATGCATGTCCATCGTGAAGCTCAACAGGTGAGTCCGCATGGAGATTATTTCGAAGTCATGACTTGCGACTAACACAGACCTCGTCAGCGCCCGCATCAAAATCCACCGCTACAGCGCCTTCTCCGACCTCCCAGTCTTCTCCAAGCCCTACTGCGACTTGAAGCAAGCCCCCACAAACTTCGACATGGGCTTCGTCGAAGACCTCGCTGAATGGCTAACTTCTTGCGCCTGCGACCAACCCCAATCCTCACAACAACAAAAGGCTCCCGGCCTCGAAGCAAACAACCTCCTATCCGCCGATAACTCCGAACCCTTCGACGACCCATGCTGTGCCCAATCAGAGCAGAAGAAGAAAAGCATAACCCTCCCCTTCAGCAAACACGAGTCCTCGCGGATATGCCTCGCCACGGCCTTGAATATCGCACAAGCATTTGAAGCGCTGCCATATCCGCCACCAGAGCCATCAGACCCGAACACCATCCCCTCGCTGTACTCATCATCAACCCAACAATCCACTTCGACGCCCCGAACTCTTCCATCTTTCGCCTGCTGCGCCATGCAAGCCGCCTACGCCCTCCTGATGGTCTGCAACCAGGCCTGGGCAATGCAGACGGGCGCCATGCCAGCCACGCAGCACCCGAGGAAATTGCTGGCGCAGTGCGAGCAAGGCTTGTATAGTCTGCTGGGGACGCTGGATAATTACGCGCTGGCTTTCGAGGCGATAAGGGGGATGAGAGGTATGCATTTTGCTGTTTTGAGATTTTGATGACGTTTTGGAGAAAGGTTACTGACAATTGTGCGTGCAGATCAGGTCCGGGAGTCGATTGATGGCTTTGCGAATCTTTTCGCTGGCGACATCTGATCCGCGTTCGTTTTCTGTTTTATTCTGTTGTTAGTGGCCGGCCTACCGTCTCGGCTAGTCAACAGTGCGGGAAAGTGGTCAATTCGGCTCGAAAACCAATGGAGTAGTTCGACTCTATCCAACAAAAATCCTCAATTCCGGTGTACGGGAGGGATTATGGCAGATAGCCATCTCTTCTTGACTGTGTAGAAGATGTTAAAGCACACATCAGAGCACCTGGTGTTGATGCCCGGTGTGGATTTCCAGTTTCGAATCGTCTGGTTTACAGAGGACCGATCGGAGGGACCGGGCCTCCAAGTGAAACTCATTTCCTTTCATATAATGAATTGAAAAGCCGTGCACGCGTAGGACGCTGGTAAAGGAGTGCATTGCAAGATTATGATATTCGTATCTATGATGCCTGGAATCCAGCCATTGGAGAAAGTCGAAGCAAGCCACCTCCCAGTTCGATCCAGTGGCGCTGCGTTCCGCGAGCGTGACTCCTGATCCATCTCTTGATAGGGACCGGGCGCTCGTTTGCTTGCGGGTTCAGAGTCGCCTCAATTGGACGCAACTGTCATGGGCCGCGGCGATGATATGACTGGGTGGGTCAGGTGCTGACTTGTGGATGGCAGCCGTGTGATCAGCCAGTGTGGCGACATACACGTATATTTACGCTGACGAGACGTGCACATGTTGGTCTGGCTGAGCCTGAGGAATCTGGCAGGCGTGAAAGGGCGACGTGAAGTGCAGAGCTAGGACCGTAGCATGATAGCTGCCGTATTGGTGTCGCTTTCGGTAGATCATGGGCGATGTGCCTTGAAGCTGACTCCAGTGTGCAAGATTTGCAATACTTGTGGGACGGCAGGGCCATGAAAGACAGACTCATGCCCTCAGATAACCAATTGTCCAGGGTACCAGGCGTTGCCTATCCGTTCGACTTCTCTGACAAACCGTGGGCTGTTGATCTCCAGTGAAGCTGCCCCTTTTGCGCGGCGAGAGTCGTGGTCGTCGGGAACGTAGAATGGGTTCCTCAGAAGGCGGATGTATGCAGTTTGCAGCGCGTGGAAAGCCTAGCGAGAGGAATATGATTAGTATAACAGGTCGGTCTTAGGAAGGCGTTTCACGAACAGGTGCCAGGTCTCTATCCTTCAGGCCGAGAATCGCAGCTTTGCCAGGCCCAGCACTGCTGGCAGGTCGGCCTTCCATGTCGACCACAATCACGAGCTTGACGCCGGTGTTAGTCACCCAGCCGTACATGGCGATCCTTTCGTCGAGAGCATGAAGGAGGCCAAAGTCGTGGCCGATGGTCTTTGTGGGTATACGGGCCTCGAAGATGTCGAGGCAGGAGTTGAGCATGAATGAGTACTCCAACTTGTTTCGCTCAGCTTCGTAGCCTGGTCCGGTTGCAGGGAAGAGCGAGATGTGCAGAGGGTTGTTCTGGAGAATGTATAAGTATTTGATGTATTGTCGTTGTTAACAAGGGGGAATGTACACTTCGGCCGATCACGCCTATACATGCGATCGAGGGCGTTCTGCCTTCCATGTCGTCGGGTTATTGAGAGTAGCTGTATGATAATAGAGTTTTATTAGACGACGCTGTTCTGTTCAATATTCATTGAACTCTAAGAAGGTTGATGCTCTGATGTTGATGTTCACAAGTGACGCCTCCACGGCATATCGATTCGCCAGCCAATCATGACTCGCTGATTCGATCGCCACGCCAAAGACTTCGGATCATCGAATGCACCTCCAACATCCACCACCTCGTCGTCGTCGCGCCACCACTCTCCACTCTCCACTCCCTCACCAGCAACACACGCCCACACACACACACTCGCCGCCATGTTCTCTACAGCAAGGCAAGCGTCGGCCATGGCCCTGCGCGGTATGTCTTCGCCCCGCGCCACAGCACCAACACCGCGACCAGGAGACTGACAACTGCATAGCGAGACCCACCGCCGCCCTCCAGCCCTTCCGCATCGCCAATGCCGCCTTCATTTCCTCTTCGAGCACAAAGCCTGCTGCGCCTGCTACTCAGACGCCCGGCCTGGTGTCTGGCGCACCGGGTACGCCACCCCCAATGAAGGCTATCACCGGAAAGCCGCACCGCGAAGTGCCTTTGCCTAGCCAGGAGGGCAAGAAGGGTGTCATGCAATACGCACTGTATGTTTGAGGATATTGGGAACACCTGGGAAAGAGGACACAGCAGCTGACATATTGTTCAGCACCACACTCGATCAGGTTGCCAACTGGGCGCGCCAGGGCTCTCTCTGGCCCATGACCTTCGGTCTTGCCTGCTGCGCTGTTGAGATGATGCACTTGTCCACACCCCGTTACGACCAGGATCGCATGGGAATCATTTTCCGTGCCTCGCCTCGCCAGTCCGACGTCATGATTGTCGCCGGCACCCTCACCAACAAGATGGCGCCCGCCCTTCGCCAGGTTTACGATCAGATGCCCGAGCCCAGATGGGTCATCTCCATGGGTAGCTGCGCCAACGGTGGCGGCTACTACCACTACAGCTACAGCGTTGTCCGAGGATGCGACCGCATCGTGCCTGTGGATATCTACGTTCCTGGCTGCCCGCCTACTGCCGAGGCACTCATGTTCGGTATCTTCCAGCTGCAGAAGAAGATGAGGCATACCAAGATCACCCGCATGTGGTACAGGAAGTAAGCGATTGTATGTGTTGGGTGGTATAGATGTGGGTGCTGCGGGACAAAAAGGAAATTACCATGTACGTCCATGCATTGGGGCGTTTTGGCAGGGCTTTAGCCACTGCATTGTGTACTCTGTTCTTTTGTACATATCGAATTCAAGATGATGATACCTTTACTGCGATTTTAGAAGGGGCCTCTGTTGCGATTCCGCCACAATGTTGAAACGGGACGGGTCTATGACGCGCGAGGTTCATAGACGGGACAAACCTTTCGTGTACATAGGTACATAAACTCTCTGACAACTTCACCTTGCCATTCGACTGTGAAAACCAAGAGTAGGCCTATAAGTTTGAATTGTTTCCAAACAACAGTCTCACGTTTCCTTACCATTAGGACTGCCATGGTTGGTCGTCCCACCGATTTCGCTACGGAACGCTTCCGAGCCTCCACCCTGGTCCAAGTCCTTCTTCCTTTTGCTTTCCCCTCACCTCTCCTCTCCGCATGTCGTTCACCGTCCAACACACGATGTAACCTTGCCCGTACGACGATCATCATCATCATCATCGAGCATCCCTCATCGAAGTTACAGCTACGGTTAAGAAACCATGTGCGCGCGCACATACACCCGGTGCATACGTGCGGGGCGTTGCGGAACTTTCCATGCATCAAGGTAGCATACGAGGTGGTATCTGGACATTCGAACCACCTCTCTTCTTTTCCTATTTACAGTCCTTGACACTTGGAGACTTGGTTGCTACAGCGTTGTCGTTTCGCAGCCATGGCGCGCTCTCGTTTCATCTCCTTTGCTTCAATTGCGATGCTGCTATCGTCTAGCATCCCTCCCATCAACGCACAGAATGCCACCAACATCCTCAACCTAGTCGATCCTCTGATTGGCACCATTAATGGCGGTCACGTCTTTGCTGGCGCCAGTTTGCCATTCTCAATGGCTAAGGCTGTGGCCGATACTAATGGAGGCGAGTTGCAGGGCGGATATGCTAGCGACAATAGCAATATCACTGGGTTTAGCCATATGCATGATTCGGGGACTGGTGGTGTAAGTTGGTTCTTGTCTTTTTGGCTGTTTGTCTCGATGGTCTGATTGGACGATTTGGACTCACGGCTACATGAGATTTCCAGTGCTACCGCGCTGATATCGTCCCGATTCTCGCATTGCCAATACAGAGTGTGCTAATGAAGGGGAATAGTCACCCTCACTCGGCAACTTCCCGATCTTTGCTCAGTCGGGATGTCCGGACGACGAGCTGAACAATTGTCTGTTCACCAAAACTGATCGTGCCACGCCACGAATCAACAGCTCTGTGGAGGCGTCGCCTGGCTACTTCGCCCTCAACCTCACGTCGAATGTCCGCGGAGAGATGACCGTGACAAACCACACAGCGCTATATCGATTCACATTCCCCGAGACTCCAGCAGAGTGCAATGCAACTCTCAGCCCTCTGATCCTCGCCGACCTGACAGACCTTCCGGATTCCAGAATCAACGGCTCCGTCTCAGTGGACGAAGACACCGGCCGTATCTCTGGCACGGGTACTTTCAGCCCCAGTTTTGGCATCGGATCTTACACTCTTCACTTCTGTACCGACTTCTCCGGCGGTGAGATTCGCGACACGGGTGTTTTTATGAACAACCGCGCCGGCAGCCAGCCGAAGAATCTTACCGTAGTGCAAGACGGGATCAACAACTCGCCGCAGATACTGCCCGCCGGAGCTTGGACACAATTCCACGCTACCACCGAGATCATCGCCCGCGTAGGCGTGAGTTTCATCTCTGTAGAACAAGCATGCTCGAACGCCGAGCGCGAGATCCCGAATTTCGACTTCGACGCCGTACACACAGCAGCAAGACAGGCATGGACTGAGAATCTCGGCGTGGTATCCGTGAACCCCGGCGGCGTCAACGAAAGTCTGCAGACCGTCTTCTGGTCTGGCCTGTACCGAGCAGCCCTCTCGCCGCAAGATTACACCGGCGAGAATCCGTTATGGGAGAGCGACGAGCCGTACTATGATTCGTACTACTGCATCTGGGATTCATTCCGCAGCATTCATTCGTTGATTACTCTTGTCGATCCGATCAGTCAGGCGAGAATGATCAGAAGCTTGATCGAGATCTACCGGCAAGAAGGCTGGCTGCCGGATTGCCGCATGAGTTTGTGCAAGGGTTTTACTCAGGGAGGCTCGAATGCCGATGTTGTTCTGACGGACTCGTACTTGAAGGGTATCACTGATGGGATTGATTGGGAGACTGGGTTTGAAGCTTTATTGAAAGATGCAGAGGTCGAGCCTGGGAATTGGGCGATTGAGGGTCGGGGTGGACTGAAGAGTTGGAAAGAGCTGAATTTCATCCCGACGGACGATTATGATCCGTATGGCGTAGGATCTTTTACCAGGAGTATCAGCCGAACAGTCGAGTATGCGTATGATGACTTTTGCGTGGCGGAGATGGCGAGAGGATTGGGCAAGCAGGGTGAGTATGAGAAGTACGTGCAGAGAGCGGAGTATTGGCGGTAAGTACTAACAACCCCCTGTCTCAATGACCGACGTGACCAACTCAAGACCCAACGCTAACGATGCCAGAAACATGTACAACCCCGACCAAACCAGCTTCATGAACGCCGGCCTCGCCAACCGAACCGACACCGGCTTCGTTGGCTTCCTGCAACCCAAATACCTAAACGGCACGTGGGGCTTCCAAGACCCGATCTTCTGCTCGCCGCTCCTGAACTTCACCTCCTGCTACCTCAACCCCGACGGCCACGAAACCTACGAAGGCAGCTCTTGGCTCTACACCTTCTACGTGCCCCAAGACATGGCCAGCCTGATCACGACCCTCGGCGGACCGGCCACTTTCGTCAAACGCCTCGATTACTTCCACGAGTCCGGTTTGTTGTACATCGGGGATGAGCAAGGCTTCCTCGACGTCTTCCTGTACCACTACGCGGGCCGACCGGCTAAGAGCGCCGAGCGAGCGCACTTCTACATCCCCTCGCAGTTCAATTCGAGTGTGAATGGAATCCCGGGTAACGACGACAGTGGCGCGATGGGCTCGTTCGCTGCCCTTACCATGCTTGGGATTTTCCCCAATGCCGGTCAGGACGTGTATTTCATCACGCCGCCCTTTTTCGAAGAGGTGAGTATCAGGAATAAAGCTACGGGCAAGGTTGCGACAATCAGGAATATTGGGTTTGATCCCGGGTATGAGGCGATTTATGTGCAGAGTGCGACGCTGGATGGGGTGCCTTATACGAAGAATTGGATCGGGCATGCGTTCTTTAGGGATGGTGGGGTGTTGGAGTTGACGCTGGGGCGGAATGAGAGTGCATGGGGGACGAGGGGGGAGGATTTGCCGCCTAGTCTTTCGACGAGGGGTGGGAGTGGGAGTGGGAATGGGACCGGGTATTATTGGTGATGATGATGTAGATGTGGTCGGCTGCTGTTAGATAGAGAGACCATGGTGGTGTGTTAGGTGAAGTCTCTGATGACTTTGTCACCGGTACCAGCATGTTCATGCCATAACAAAGCTGAAGGTGCCACCGCTTAGGGAACCAAAATCCGGTGAGATACGAAGATATATCCTCGGGATCATGTTGGCATCTCACCGGTACCGGAATGTATATAACAAACTGAAGCCGCCGATACCACCGCTTGCGAGAACCTGATCCCATGAGATACTCGCGAATTTATCCGTTGAGTTTCATCTGCATCTCGCCTAGCTTAGATATGATACTAAGGCTGCTATCACTACCACCACTCACGAGAACCTGGTCCAGTGAGACGTAACAAAATCCTGATGGTGGTAATATGAAGCACGGTGATCGGCAGGTGAGGCAGGTGATCGGACCGAAGGTTCTATATTCAGTGAACTACAAACTCAGGGTCCAGGAAATGATTGGCTCTCAGCGAAGCTGTAAAAAGCACCAGCACGTGACCGACTATCTTGCGCGAAGCGCTACTATCTCACGATCTATACTAATAATATTTAAGATAGACTAATTAGTATATAAGCTATATAAAGATATCTATACTATTTCTTATAAATATAATAATACTATAGACTTTAATATCTCTATAGTATTTATATAAGATTAGAAGTATATAGTATAATAGATAGAAGACCTAAATAAGAAGGTAATAGAGATATATATATAGTATTAAGAGTACTAGTTTAATATTATTATAAGTTATTTTCTAAAGATATATTAGATATTATATATTCTCTTTTAATATTTTAAATTAATTACTAATATAGCTAAGAATTTCTTTCTAAAGTAGTAAAGACTTTCTTTCTAAAGAAACTACTAATACTAGTCTAGCTCTTTAACCTTTCTAATAGTAGATATTACTAGTACGATAAAAGCTTTAATATAAAGTATATAGAGTATAAGTCTATAATAATAAGTACTACTAATTATATAGATCTAGGTAGTATACTATCCTATCTATCTATACTATCTAAGATTAAGTAGCTTCTAATTACTCTAATCTATATTAGTATATATATATATATATAGTTTATATTAATAGTATATAGTATAGATATAAAGGTTATATTATAACCTTCTCTTAAGATATCTCTAATATTATATAGACTTTACTATAATTATCTTTCTAGTATAATGTTATTCTTATATAACTATAGTAGAATATATTAGATTCTATATATAGTAGATATACTATCTAATTTCGATAGACTTTTACTATTAACTATACTAATATATAGATATTTATTTTCTAAAGCTATAGCTATCTTTAGAAAAGAACTCTAACTATATTTAAATATAGCTAGATTATCTACTTATAAATTATCCTAGATATATTAGTATTTAAATTAACTATACTACTTTAGAATCTCTATTAGATAGATCTAATTATCTTATTTATAATAATGTAACTAGTATAGAGTATAATAATAATTCTATATTCTCTATAGAAGATCTTATAGATAATAATCTTATTAGGTTTATAGAGGATATAGCTATACCTAATACTATTAATAGTAAGACTAAGATAGAGATATTTCTATATAGTATCTATATAGACTCTATTTAAATTAGATATACTATATAATAGCTAAATCTCTAAATTCTTTACTATTTATAGTAGAACTATAGCTCTTAGTAGATTATTAAACAGAATATCTACTCTCTTATATATCTAACTCTCTTTCTAAATAGTACTACTAGTAAGTATAGCTCTTTCTTTACTAAAGTACTATTACTCTTTAGAAAATAAAAGCTAACCTTTTATAGACTAGATAGCTCTATATCTATATAGTAAATAACTAAATTTTATTAACTAGACTTAATATCTCTTATAATACTATAATAGTTACTTTACTTACTATTCTTACTTTAGATATATAGTATTTAATACTTATATATAAGAACTTAGTAGTAATTACTTCTAGTAGATTATTAATTATAAGAGAACTAAGACTATTACTCTTTTATAACTAAAAAAGTATATTACTACTAAGTCTTCTTAGATATAGAGACTACTATATAGAATTATCTAAGAGTTAATAAAGATACTAGATATTTAATTATTCTAGAGTAGAAAAAGACTTAAGTTAACTTCTTATATTTATATACTTAGTATTTATTTTTTAATATATGTCTTCTTTTTAGAAAGTAAATCTAATAGCTATCTAAAGAAGCTATCTTTCTTCTTTATCTTTAGTACTACTAATATATAATAGAATATTCTCTATTAGTATTTCCTAGACTATAATTACTAGAAGAATAGTACTAATAAAGATAGATTAACTATTAGATATAATAATCTTTATATCTACTCTTATATTATAATCTAGTACTTCTATAACTAATTTACTATCTTCTTTTATAATGTACTTACTTCTAAGTTTAGTATTAAGAATTACTAGTTTAGATATAAGTTCTAGAGCTATAGAGGTACTTATATATATATAGGTTTATATAGTATAATCTCTATATAATTCTAGAGTCTTAGAATAATTTAACTTATAATAAACTATAGTAAGTTTCTTTCTAAAGTATAGCTTTCTTTAGAAAATAATACTATCTCTTTAGAAGATAATACTAATTCTTATAGATATATTAACTAAGTTCTAGAATAAATATATTATAGCTATAAATCTTAAGCTAGAATAAGTCTAGACTAGAGTTAGTACTTAGAGCTTCTATAATACTACTATCTATAAACTATATAATACTTTCTAAGAGCTTTCTAATATTATTAACTATATTTAATAGTACTCTTATAATAGATTCTATAGCTACTACTAGTAGTAGTATAAGAAAATACTACTAGATACTTCTACTTTCTACTAATTCTATTTCCTATATAAGATTAGTCTTACTAGTACTAATTACTTATATAATACAAACTACCTATTATTTAATATAGCTTCTAATAATTCTATAATAAATATATATTTATCTCTTATTATTCTAGTATAGAAGACTAATTTAGATATATTACTATATATATTACTAAGTATATAATAAAAGAGAAACTAGTAACTTATATTATATATAAGATTACTTCTAGTCTAGTATCCTATCTTAATAAGAATAGACTAACTTTCTTTCTTACTATTAGAATAATTAATTATCTTATAGATAAGAAAGATTAGTCTACTTAAGAAGTCTCTTATATTCTTTTTAGTATACTACTCTTATATAGAAGCTATAAAGTTATTAACTTTAATAGCTACTATAAAGATTAACTAGCTACTATATATAATCTTAATAAGAATAGTAAAGAAATAAAGAAGAATAAGTTATCTCTTAAGAAGTATAAGACTTAACTATTAGAGTAGAAATTAGTAAGCCTATCTATATCTCTTATAAAGTATAAACTTAGAATAAGTAATTTCTATAGACTATAACTAAGAGCTTCTAATTATATAATTTACTATCTTTCTAGATATCTATTTTTTAAAAGTATAGCTTTCTTTAGAAAAGAAAGTTATAATCTTATAGATACTCTACTATACTAGATAATATATAATATAAAGACTTTTATTAACTAAAAATAGTTTTCTATTATCTATTTAAAATCTATCTAACTCTATTTTAAGATATTTATAATAACTAAGCTTCTATATTTACTATCTACTATAATAACTCTAATTATATATATATATCTCTAATTATATATATCTCTATAATTATATAGATACTATTTAGACTAAGTCTAATCCTGAAGAGTTTAAAGATAAAGATAAAGAGTCTATTAATTAGTAAGCTAGTAATATTAAACTACTTACTAGCTAGATAGTATAGTATAACTCTATAGAATATTAGGAAAATCTATATAATACTAGTAATAGAGATTTTAATTAGTAAGCTAAATAGAATAACTTTATTAATATCTACTATCTACTAGATAATATACTATATAATAACTAGAAGCTAGATATCTATAAGCTAAATTAGTAGAAGTGAACTAGAAAGATCTACTTTATAACTAATATAGTACTATTCTAATTAAAGAAGATAGTTAAAATACTATTACTATAGTAGTAACTTATTTATAATAAGATAATAAACTATTTCTATACTATTTAGTAAGCTCTTAAATATAGAGAATACTAGCTATCTTTATTACTTTATACTATTATTTTCTAAAGTATATCTTTTCTTTAGAAAATAATCTTACTCTTTAGAAAATAAATACTAATTTCTATAGACTTAATATTAATAGCTATACTAGTACTAGAAAATCTTTTCTTATTTAAGTTCTTTCTATATATTTCTAGTATAAGTTTAGAAACTCTACTATAATTAGATATTCTACTTTATCTAGTACTATTATCTTTAGTATTAATAGAAGTATCTTCTATTAGATATTTATCTTACTCTAGAAAAGTAACTTTATTTCTCTTCCTTTTAAAGCTAAAGATAGATTATAAACTAGCTTTAGATATACTTAGTATATTATAATTAATAAGAAGAATATACTTAGTCTTAGAACTTTATACTATATTAATATCTAGCTAAAGTAAGTAAAAGATAGTTTTAAGTTCTTTAGAAATATTAGTATTCTACTATTTAGTAATTTCTAAGAGCTATCTTCTATTAATAGTTAGACTCTATACTATAATATCAATAATCTATCTATAAGTACTATTATTAGAGAAGATAATAGATAGAAAATCTTAATTTATAAGACTTTTAAAATATTAATTAAATTAATAGTTTAATAGAAATAAAGTAATAGTAGAAGTAGTAGTACTTTTACTATTATATTAGAGAGACTTTATAATAGTATAGTTATTTAGAAATATTAGAAGACTCTTATAGAATAGATCTAGATAAGACTTTCTTTCTAAAGAGTATTCTCTTTAGAAAGAAATAGATATTTCTTTAGAAAGAAAATACTAATAATCTAATCTAGAGTTTGTTTAGACTTAAATATCTAATCTATATCTGATTTAAGAATACTATCTATTTATATATAACTAATATTAAGACTAATAATTTCAATCTTTCTAAACTCTTAGTACTTTAAACTTCTATCTTCTCTTTAATAGCTATTTATAATAACTATAATACTATAGAAGTAGTTATACTAAAGACTAGATATCTTAATAATAAATTAGATATTACTATTAGAGCTTATATAATAATCTTATAGAACTACTAGATAGAATATAGTATTATTAATAGTACTAAGTATTATCTTAAAGATATTATTTAGAAGACTAATATAGATTCTATAATAGATTCTTTAGAGCTTCTATATTATCTATTAGTATTAGTACTCTAGATAACTTATAATAGTCTATATATTAATAAGTTAACTAGAGATAGTAAGAAATATATAATTATTCTAGTATTCTATATTTAGATATATTCTTTTCTTTCTTTATAAAAAAAGTACTACTTTTTAGAAAATTAATTTTCTCTTTTTAGAAAATATCTCTTCTTATATATTATAGTAATTCTTTTTATATAATAGTTAGAACTATATCTATATCTAGTTCCTAGTATATCTTATCTATATTATTATAGTTTATAAGATATAGAGTATAATACTTACTAGAGTAATTCTTAATATTACTAAGAGTATAAAGAATATCTTTTTACTCTATATTAGAATATCTTATATTAAGTAGATTAATAATTTTCTATTTAAAGAGACTTTTAATCTTAATTATCTAATAGCTAGTTCTTCTTTTAATACTATTATATAGTTATAGAGCTAGAAGTATAGATATTCTAAAAGAATTACTATATCTAGTAAGAAGTCTACTAAAATTAATATACTAGCTTAGAATTTATTCTTTTATACTAGTAGCTAGCTACTACTATTAAGAATATCTATAAGATAAAGATTCTCTTTCTAAAGTATATAGCTATCTTTAGTAAATAACTAAGATCTACTTATAGTTTCTATTTCTTTTTTTAGTAAATAAGTTAAAAAACTAAGTTATTATAATAGTAAACTTTCTAATATTCTTTTAGTAAATAAATTAGAAGTAGATTATATAGCTAATATCTCTACTTATAGTCTTAATCTACTTTAGATTTAAGCTTAAATTAGCTATAGTATTTAAATACTATATATTAGAAGGAAAATAAAAGAAGTATAGTTAAGATAATATCTTAGAATATAATATTTAGATCTTATATATCTTTATAGAAGATACTATCTATAGTAGAAATAAATATATAAAATACTAGTAATAACTATTCTAGTATAAATAGCTAGTAAGCTATTATAGAAGTAATATATATATCTTAAGACTCTAATCTTAAGATAATATCTTATACTCTATAATAGACTTACTATTATTTAGATAGTATCTATAGAGACTACTATCTATATAATATATTCTATAGATAGTCTACTTATTAATACTAGTACTTTTATATATATAGTAAGAATGAATAGAGTAATAGATACTAAATATAGTCTTCTAAACCTATCTAACTAATACTATATAGAAGTAAAAGATAAGTCTTATTAACTTCTTCTAGTATAACTAGCTAACTAACTACTATACTAATATTAGTATTACTTCTTTAACTCTAAGTATATAAATAAGTATATCTAATAGCTAGTATACTCTAGCTATCTTAATAGTATAACTTATCTTTCTAGATAATCTCTCTTCTTCCTTTATAATAGAACTATAGACTTATTATTATTATTATTATTATCTACTATAGTAGAGAATATTACTAGTAAAACTAATAAAGAGAAAGAGAAAGTAGTAGCTATAGTAGTAGTAGACTTTATAGCTATATAGCTATTAGTATTTACTATTAGTAATTATTTAAACTTACTTATTAAGCTACTAAAGCTATATTATACTTATAGAGCTATCTAATAGATAGAGTAGTTATATATATACTTAGCTATAGTATATTTAGATAGACTATCGTACTATAGGTATAGGTAGTATAGTTAGCCGTAGGTAGACTATTACGTAATAATAGAGTATAGGTTATATAACCTATAGACTACTCTAAAATAGTCTACTCTATTACTCTATTACTCTATATACTCTACTACTCTATAGATATAGACTAAAATATAGTAAATAAAAAATCTCCTAAGTAAAAGTAAGCTTCGTACTTAACTTATATATCGAGAGTAGTAATTATAACGGACCGTATTTACTATACTAACTACTTCTTCCCTTACCTTTATTAACCCTTAGTTTAACCCGATAAACACCTTCGGTATTCTACCCCCGTTATAATATTATAACTACCTAATTTAGGGCTTCTAGATAGTATAAGAAGATCTTTCCTAATCTAGACTAGTATAGTCCTAGAATTAGATAAAAACTTCTAGATCTATAGAGACTTATTTTAATATATATAATAATAAGAAAGAAGAGAAGATTATATTAGAATATAGAATAGATAGAAAGACTACTAAATATATTATTAACATTACTATTATTATTAGTAGAGAAATAAAGAAAGAAGTTAAATAAAGCTAAGCTATATACTAAATCTTAATAATCTTATAGTATTTCTAATAATAGAGTATATAGTAGAGTCTAAGATTATTAAAGACTTATTATAACTATTTCTTTACTTTAGATTTATTTCCTAGAAGTAAGAACTAATATTAAAGATATATTATATTATATACTTAAGTTATATTTATCTACTAAAAGTATAACTATCTTTAGTAAATAAATTACTACTTTTTTTATCTATATAATCTATAATTAATTATATATATTTATAGACAATAGTAGATATTACTTTAAGTATAGTATATTATCTATAATACTTATAAAATACCTCTAATTAGAACTACTCTTTAGTAAACAAGTCGAAAAACAGGTTAGCATGATTAACGTTAGGGTTACTAGGGTTAGGGTATATCTATACATTAGAAAACAAATAGGTACCACATAACTTTCCTTCGGTCTAGATCCTTAGGCACAGCCCGCGAGACTTCCTTCATATGAAACAGAGACCATGCAAGGCTGCAGCAAACAATGTGCCGCTCCTGCTTTTTTGCTTGTGCAACGTCGTCTGTTGATTGATGACATACATACACACACACAGAGTTTCTTCCGTGAAATGGTGAAACCACTCATCAACACTGACACTGAAGTCCAAAAATCAAAAACCTATCGACCAAATCAGAATGGCTATGTCGACGATGCTCTACCATGAGAACCCGCCGTTGCGTAACGAAGCGCCGGTGGATCTCGCGACGACCTCTCCGATGCCTGGTCGTCGTAGAAAGGTAAGTGGATTGTGTTGGAGTTTCTACCATGTCACCTCCACGATTTGTTTCATCACTTTACCGGGCCAATCCCTTGATAGCGTGCTTCCACGTTCGGGTCAGGACGGGAGCGCCATAGCTTCTTCTGGCTTCCCCGGCGTGTTTTGCTGGCCGCGCCGAACTTCACTGCTTGCCTTTTGCGACTCCTTACCTTGTGACCCAAGTTAATTCCTTCTCTCCATACAGACTCATCCAAAAAGTCAATCCACATCCTCAAAAATGTCTTCCCCCCTCTCCTCCGACATCCCCAAGCCTTACGGCAGCACCGAGAAGCTCACTCGCGATGTCAACCGCGCCTTTGCCCTCCCCGTCCCAGCTTTCGGTGACTTGAGCAAGGCCGCCAACGACGTGCGTATACGAGAGCCATTGCCATTGCGCTTCCTGTCGTTCATTAATCGCGCGCTGACACACATGCCAGCTTATCAACAAGGACTTCTACCACACCTCCCAGGGTTAGCCATCATCGGACGAAAGAGAAAGAGAAAAGAACAAGAACACGGCATACTGATGCGCGCATACAGCCACCCTTGATGTCAAGCTCAAGGCTCCCAACGGCACCAACGTGACCGTCAAGGGCAAGCAGGGCTTTGACGGCGTCACCAGTGGCTCCGTACGTCTCCATCGCGAGTACCCACGACAATACGCGCAACACGGCTAACCGCAACACCGACAGGTCGAGGGCAAGCACACTCTCAAGCCTCAAAGTACGCAAAAAACCACATCTCTTTCATCCCCTTCAAATCGTCGCAAAAAAGGCTTCCTTAGTGTCTTTACGATGCATGCACCTTTGCCCACATCTTTGCGAATACCCCTCTACATGTCCATCGTTTCCGCCCAATACAACTCAACATTCCTCACCAAACTCATCCTGACTTGTCGACCTCGCGCAGACGTCACCGTCACCCAGGCCTGGACCACCGCCTCCCTCCTCGACACCAAGGTCGAGCTCGCCAACGTCGCCTCCACCGGCGTCAAGGTCGACCTCCAGAACCTCTGGAACCCCAGCAAGCCCAACAGCGCCGCCCAGAAGCTCAACCTTGCCTTCAAGAACCCCAACGTGCACTCGCGCGCCTTCATCAACTACGGTCTTGCCAACGGCAACCTCGACGCCGTCCTTGACGTGACCGCCGGCCACGAGGGCTTCCTCGTCGGTGGTGAGGCTGGCTACGACGTCCAGAAGGCCGCCATCACCCGCTACTCGCTCGGTCTCGGCTACCAGACCGCTGCCTTCACCGCTTCCCTCGTCGGCACTCAGAACCTGTCCGTCATTGCCGCTTCTTACTACCAGAAGGTCAACTCCTCCGTCGAGGTCGGCACCAAGGCCGCCTACGACGTCCAGAACGGCAAGCCCTCTGGTCTTGAGATCGCTTCCAAGTACAAGCTTGACCCCCTCACCTTCGCCAAGGTAAGTCGATTGCATGCTCGAAAGCCCGTTTTTCACTCCAACATGCTAACAAAATCCCAACAGGTTAAGATCAACGACCGCGGTATCGCCGCCCTCGCCTACAGCACCAAGCTCAACGCCGGCACCACCCTCGGCCTCGGTCTCTCCCTCGACACCGCCAAGCTCAACGAGGCCGGCCACAAGATCGGCACTTCCCTCACCTTCGAGGGTTAAGCGTCTTGTTCCTAAAAGACAATCGGACGGTTACACCTTGCAAGACTTTGTTTGTACAGTATGGTAGATGATGCATGCAAATGAAAATGTTGCATAGAAGACTTTTTGGTGTCATGGTGTCAGAGTGTCTCTTGGGTGACTTTATGAGAACAGAGGATGTTGAGTGGTCCTCAAGAAGGCTTCCAACGTCCCGCGCTTTTCGCGTGGCGTCACTTTCAGCAAGAAACGGACATCCTCCCATAATAGCCACGTCAAAGCATGCCCAGTTAGTTGCTTCAGAGTACGGTAGATGAATCACAGTGCTTTCGTCTGATGGGTGTCAAACTCTCAGGACATCCAGAGCTTACCTGAGCTCTATCTTGTCGCCCCACCGGTACAACCACTACATTTGTTTCCTGCATACTTTGTTGTCTCCGGAGATTCTGCCGTTGTGAACCTTGTCAATGTGACCAATCCGAGGAGCAAGTCAAAGGGTCGGACATGGATGTACGAAAGCTGTCGACATTACCAAGGAGAAAGAAGACATGCGGACTCATCGATCACCATGCAGGCTAGATGTGGATCAACCGCTGTCTGCTGTTTATTCTTAGACGTCTCTGTATGAGGATTACTCTACATGGCCGGCCGTGGTGAAGATCCCACCCTTCAATCGTCCGAGACTGGTCTGGAATCCGGGTAGGATTTGGTTCTCGGGGACTGGTGTTAACAAAGATAGCGGCATCAAGGTCGCTTCAAGTCAATCGTTTGTCTACGACGTAATATACAGCGGGGTATAACGAAATGGATCGCGAGCAATGATCATTCTAGCGACTGCTATCGCTCTCACATGTTTTAGCGAGATGCTCGTAAAACCCAACCCTAATCCTCATTTGGCGCTCGAATCCATCGTTGAAGGAGAAAGGAACCACAATGTTACTGCACGTTCAAAGGCTCATTCCTCTACGTCTCGTAGCTGTGTAATGTGCAATTAGTGACGACTGTTTGGTGTCGGTTTGTGTATTGGGATCGAGTCCAGATGGTCAAGGGAAGGAGGTTAGATTAGGGCGTGCACTACATGACTGCATGAACTCAATTACTACAAACACCACAAACACCTTCTCACTCATACACAATCCCAATGACCTTCCGCCCAAGCTTACGCGGAGGCTTGTAGTGCGTCTGACCGCTGAATTTGCACCCCACCGAAGGCACGCCTGTGCCATTGGTCTGCGGCTTTCCGGACTTGTTGCTGCTGTTGCGAGTATTGTCCATCTGCTTAAGCTGATCCTCGAGCTGCGCCATCCGCTTCTCCAACGCGGCGTTCTCGGTCTTTGCTTGCGAAACCTCGTCTTTGGAAGCCGACTTCTTGTCTTCAAAGGCCTTTTGGCGCTTGCGGAACTGTTCCTGCTGCACTGCGAAAATGGCTTGGGACTTCTCGAGGTCGGCGCGGTCGGCGGCGAGGTTTTGTTCGGTTACTTTGAGGTTGTCGAGTTTGCGCTGGGTTTCGGCGGCGGATTTCTTGTCGGACTGGGATTTGGTGGAGGAGGCGTCTTTGTTGGAGTTGCTTGATGGAGTGTCTTTAGAAGACTTCTTTTGGTCTTTCTCCTTCGCCATCTCGTCTTCGCGAGCTTGGAGGTCCTTCAGCTTCTTCTCGTAGCTGGCAGCACGATCTTTTTCTTCCTTCGCCAAAGCATCCTGGCGTTTCTGGACGTCCTTCATCTTCTTGTCCCATTCTGCAGATGAGTCCTTGTCTTTCTTCGTCGAAGCGGTTTGGCGGTCCTTTTCGCCTCGGGCTAGAGCGTCCTCGCGGTCTTGCAGTTCCTTCGCCTTCTTGTCCAATTCGGCGGAGCGATCGCTGTCTTTCTTGGTCGACGCAGCTTTGCGGTCCTGTTCTTCCTTCTCCAAAGAATCCTGGCGATCTTGCAGCTCCTTTGCCTTTTTGTCGAGTTCGGCAGCACGATCCTTGTCTTTCTTCGTCGATGCAGCTTCGCGATCCTTTTCTCCCTTTGCCGAAGAATCCTGGCGGTCTTTCAATTCCTCCTCCTTCTTGTCCAGCTCGGCGGACCGCTCCTTGTCTTTCTGCGTCAGTGTAGCTTCGCGGTCCTCAAGGGCCTTGAGCTTCGAGTCGAAGTCTGTCTTGGAGGCAGCGCGCTTCTTCTCTTCCTTGTCCAAAGCGTCCTGACGATCCTGGAGTTCCTTGGCCTTCTTGTCGAGTTCGGCGGATTGGTCGGTTTCTTTCTGGGCCAATGCGGCTTTGCGTTCCTCGAGAGCCTTCAGTTTCGCATCGGACTCTTCCTTCGAGGCAGCGCCGCTGGAAGACCCTATAGCTGCGTGGTTGAACTTTTTCGAGGTGTCGACGAAGTACCAAGATATCTTAGGTTCATAATTCTCGTACTGTCGTTGCTAGGTCAGTGGTGATACACCGGCTTCGTCTCGAATAAACACTTACCTGGTCGTAGGTCAACCTCACGGGTGAATCCTGATTTTTGCGCAAACTATCACCCGAGCTATAGTTGAGAAAATATGGGTGCTTGCCGCCAGGGGCGTGAATGCGGCAGGCTCCCGGCACCGTGAGTTCTGCAACCGACGTCTTCCACCAAAACTTGTCGCCTACGCCCACGTCGCCACCGTGCTTCAATTCGACGCAACGCAGGTATTTGCCAGTAGCGACGTTTTTCAGAGCGATAGTGTCAGGCTCCTCTCCATACTCGAAGGTCCACTTTTGCTCGGCATCATGAACGCCGAAGTTTTCGACAACCATCTCATGACCGTACCTGCCCTTGTCTTTGAACGTTAGGACATAGCCCTTGCTCACATTGGACAGATAGAAAGTCTTTGGAGTAGCGGTGCTTTGCGACTTGTCGCTCGAAGCGACGAGTTTCTCTTTGGGAGTAGCGCAAGTAGCAGTCATCGGAGCCGCTGGTTCGAAGCCTGTCTTGGTGTCCACGAAGTAGAAGCCAAAGTCTTTCTGCCAAGATTGCTACAAATCATCGTGTAAGCGCCAACCCGTAAAAACACACCATCAAGTCACTTGCCTTCCACTCTCTCATATGAGCAATATGGTTCTTGCCCTTCTCCAAAACGCGGCCGTTGGTGTAGAGGAATTGCTCAGGAGAGCCGGCCAGATTGAAGCGACAAGCTACATCTGGCGTGAGGCCATCGTTTGAAACCTTCCACCATTGCTTGTCGCCCAGATTGACTCCCTCATTCTCCGCTCCACTCTCGGGGCAGTTCATGTATTTGCCGTTGGCGACGCATTTCAGGGCGACAAGATCCGGTTCATCACCGAATTCGACGGTCCACTTTTGCTCGTCGTCATGTTCGCCTTTGTTCTCGAGGATAATAGCGTGGGACCCGGCTTCCGTATTCTGGGCCAGGACATGGCCAGTACCAATGCCCACCAAGTAGTAGGAGGTCGTCATAATGTGCGGATTGTCAAGTGAAAGAGAGTGGAAAGGGCGACTCGAAAGACAGAGAGCTCCAGGAAGTGACAGCAGAGTAGAACGCGTATTAGTATTCCCTTACGTTCGTACGAGCCTTCGCCAGGAATCTTATGCACGATGACAGCACTGCCCTGGATGCGCATTGTAGGAGAGTTTGGTGCAACTGCCCAAAGGAGCCCTTCAAGTCGCTACGATGGAGCAACACGGGATGCGAAGGCGTCTCGAATCTCGACCGGGTTCGTCGAGATATATGCATGCATGCAGTAGTTAGTCTGTAGATCTTGCAGGTTAGCGAACAGAGCTGTGCAGTAGTTCCCTGTGGACACGGCACGCAACGATCTGCCGCCCGAGCCCAGATGGCTGAGATGGCATGCGGCAAACCAGCTTTGTTCCAACTTCCAAGTCGTCAGAACAGGTTATCAAGCGTTGTTTGGCAGTGCAGAAATGTAAGTGCTTAGAATCAGTGGCTAGCCAATTTCAGTCGGGTGTTCTGCTCGCGTCCAGGTAAAGTGGCAGTATCCAGAGTTGGCGATCGGAGTTTCGAGATGGAGTCCCGTCGCGGTGGCTCAAAATCATGACGACAGACGCCGATCGGCAATTACCCTTTTAGGTCGTCGAACGGGATCACCTCCGGGCAAAGATCAGCGCGCCAGCCGCGATCGACAGCTTTTCGTGTTTCAATAATGGCTTTCACCTGGCTTCTAGACTTGGGAATCCAAGGTGCCAAGTTTTCAGCCGGTGATTGGGAAGTGAGGATCGTAGATAGAAGATTTGTCATCCAGTATGAAGAATAGGAAAAAGGTGGAAAATGCAGGAACCCGTGGCCAACGGCCAGAACTGATAGATATGCCGATACACGAATGGCCGGCCTGCCAGAAATAAAACACTCAACGCCTCGCTAAAACCCTCAAAAAGATAATTCGTACAATAGCAAAGCAAGCAGCTCGCTCACTCATTCTTGGACTGCGCCGCAGCCTCAGCCTCCCTCACCCTGAGCTCCTGCTCCTCCTTCTCGGCCACTTTACGCATATCGAGCAGGACGTGCAGCTTGCTCATGAGCGAGTCGAAAGCCTCGATGACAGGCGCCGTAGGCAAGGGGATCAATTCCGGCACTCCTATGTGCGCAAGAATGGCCGCGATCTTCTCGGTCTGCACTGTTGACTTGGCGATGCGTGGTTTGGACAGCTTGTCCGAGGCGAAAGACACGCCGCTGGGCAGTTTCTCGCCAGGCCCGATTTCTGTGACGCCGTAGCGCAGTTTGTCTTTGGCGGAGAGCTTGGTGGTGTTGGCGGCGTTGCTGCTGCTGTTGGCGTTGGCGGTTGATGGCGATGGGTCGTGGGCGCCGGCGTTGGACTCGCGAGGTCGGCCTGAGGCGGGAGTCTGGCCGGTGGCGGGAGTTTCGATAGAGGTGGCGGACTGACCGGGTGCGACGCGGAGGCGCTGGTTCTTACGCAGGCGGTCGGCGTTGACCAGCTGTTGCCACAGCGTGTGAAGGGCCTGCGACGTCGAGTACTGGTAGCTGTTGGTGTTTGCTTTGGGGTAGTCGAGGCGCCTGCGCAGGTCTTCGCGCAAGCCGTCGAGGGATTCCTGGTTGGCCATGATGCGCTGCAGCTCGGCGAGCAGGACCGCTTCCTCGTCGACTTCGTCCTTTCTGCGCTGCAAGTGGCCCTCTGCCAGGCGCTTTCGCGACATTTCATGCTTGGGGTTGAAGTCTTTCAGAGTTTCGTACAATTTGTACTGTGGCGCGGTCATGGACTGAATCGGCGTTTCGAGCTGCAGCATAGTGGCGGAGATGGTGTAGTAGCGGGCCTTGAGGTCTTCCATAGTACGCTCGGGCTTGTTGTAGCGGTCGACGACAACAGTCCACTTGCCGTTGCACTCTTTGTATGTGTTGACGAGGTATCGCGTCTCCTCGAGTGTCCAGTTCGGGTCCTTGAGATGCTCCTCGTACTGGGTATCGTCAAAGACGGGCACTTCCGGCTCCACATTGTACTTAGCAAACGAGGGCGCTTCCGTGGCAGCCTTTTGCCAGTGCTTCAGTAGAGGTAGATCTGGTCTGTTGCCAGTCGAGGCCAACTCCCAATGTGAAGGTGGGCGCGAGACTCTGGCGCGCTTGCGTACATGTCCAGGCGCGGCTGATGTACGCCTGTCCGTCGCAGCCATCGCGCAGTATTTTTACTGCAGCAGCCGTGCAGACCGTCCACGGTTGTCCTTTCGATGGATTTGCGTGGATTACTGATGGCTGATGTGTTTCGGGGCGTGGTGTAGCGAGTCTGTTGTGTTCTCGTCGCGATTTGCTTACAAGGTTACTGTAGGTACGCGCAAGCCGAATCCACGACTTTTGCCACTTGACGTCCATTCACTTCAACATTCACGAGGCAATAACTGTAACAAGACAAACAAGAAAACATGAACTCAACCTAAACACGAAACATCATTTCCAAGTCACCGCCAAAACAAACCCCAAAAAACTCACCATGGCCACAACCCGCCTCCGCCGCACCTTCCACTACCCCTCGGACTCAGACGACCCGCCAGACCTCGACGAAGAACACCAAGAAACCCTGCTGCAAGACCTCGAAGCCACCGACAAAAAAACCTCGACCCTCTACCGCAACCTCTTCCTCGCCCTCCCAGCCCTCACAGCCCTCCACGCAATCCTAAACCCCAACATAAGCCACGCCCGTCACGGACGCCCCGCAGCAACAGCAACAGCCCTCCTCCTGACGCTCCTGCAAATCGCCGTGCCGGTCTTGGCGGGCTGGGTGCTGTACTACCATCCGATCACGGAACCGAAGAAGAGCAGTGGTGGGTTGATGTCTTTCGATGTTCTTTCTGGGAAGGGGGGGACTACTACTACCCAACCTGGGAATGGGAAGTTGAACGCGAGACGTCTGATCGTTCTGGGTCTCAGCCTATCCTGTTTGCTGGTCATCGCGGCGGGGGCGAAGGTGTCTTCGATGAGTGTAGGTCTGCCGGCGTACCCGGAAGGGCAGGCGATAATGAGGAGGCTTAATGGGGAGTACGGCGAGATTGCGAATCTGCTTTTGCCGGCTGGTATGTTTTCATCTTTCCTTTTCCACACAAAAGTCTGAATAATATGCCACAGATCAACAGAACACTAACTCGGTCCATGCAAACAGTTGTTTTCTTCCTCACGCTCTTCGTCCACCAGCAACTTGCGCCCGTGGACATGCAAGAGTTGCGAGAAGCGCGGTACGGACTCAAGGGGGCGTAAACGAAAGGGGAAGAATGACTTTGAGACATTGATGAGACCGAATTTATTATTTCCCGCATCTCCTAATCTGATTCACGTGTAATCTCGCAGGGTTCGCTTTCGTCCGTTGATCGTAGGCACTTTTTGACAAAACCGAGAGACCAGAAGCTCCGAGTTTCAGCCAGTTTTCATCATCATCCCAACCCGACAGAACCCAAATCCACCAAGTCCACCCACCCTACCCACTCAATCGACAGCCTCCCTAAACCGCAACACCCCATTCCCAGCAACCAACCCATCAACCCCCTCACCCAATCCCAGCACACTAGGCGCGGCAGAATGCCCACGAGTCGAATGCCTAACGTCATGCGAGTAATCCGAAATCAGCACCAAACCCGCCTCTTTGACAGAAGCGACGAGCGCGGGGACCAATTCCAGCAAGCGGGAAGTGCAGATAAGACCCATGAGGTTGTTGGACTGGGCGATGCGCACGGCTTCTTTGAGGGACATGTCGGAGCGGCCGCAGCTGGTGATTGCGTCGGTTTGGAGGTCGGGTTGTTGTTGTTGGCCGGGAGTGGTTGTTGGTTTGGAGGGGGCGACGCCGAGTTCGTTGCAGAGGAGGACGGGGTCTGTGCGATGTTAGCGTGTGCAATGTGATGACTTTGCATGAATGGGTTAGATTCGGGACTTACAATTCGGCTGCTTCCAGTTGAGCGCCGCGCAGACATCGGGGTTATAGCTGGAAAAGA
The DNA here is from genome assembly GCA_003614995.1 of Cladosporium phlei. Classification (NCBI taxonomy): domain Eukaryota; kingdom Fungi; phylum Ascomycota; class Dothideomycetes; order Cladosporiales; family Cladosporiaceae; genus Cladosporium; species Cladosporium phlei. The sequence goes on from QZFA01000143.1 coordinate 91,019, forward strand.
CGAAGTTCCTGAGCGGGTTCTCCTTGGAGTCGCGGAGGTGTCTGGCGTGGTCGAAGACAGCCATGAGAATGGCATCCACAACGAAGTTGATGTTGTGCGTTGGGCCGAGCTGCAGCTTCTCCTCCATGTGTCTTGTAGGGTAGCACACGTGCAGTTCCAGGTTGAGATCCGCAGGGAGCATGGCGAGTGCGTCTTTGAGGGACATGTGCGAGCGTGCGATCTTGCGCTGGACTGCAGGCAAGTCTTCGGGGTTGATAGCGGCGTCCACTAGGCTTTCGAAAGCGTCGGGGCCTAGACGGTCGTTCTCGGTAGCAGCTGAGAACTCTTCGTAGGTCAGGCGGCCGATGAGGTCGTTCTTGCTGGAAGGTAGGGCCCATTCCGGGAAGAGTACTGGCACACCATCTCTCGTGACTTGCACAAACAAGCGCAAGAAATCGCCACTCAAACTGCTTCCCGTGATCAAATTGCTCGGATGGTTGTCGAACTGGCTTGTTGCTTTCCAGTAGGTGGCGAAGTGTGTGATCTCAAGCGGACTGCCTCTGAAAGGAGTGATGACTTGGTAGCGGAAGTTGATACGTCCGATAGCTCTCAGGCGTGGGTCGAAGAGCTCCAGATGCCATCTGCCAGAACTGCTCGAGTGGCCGGTGAACACGCGACTTGAGGCCGCCGACCGAGCGATGACTTTGCTGCCGAAAGTGGGGAAGATATCGAAATCAATGCTGAAGGTATCCAAGTTCTCGATCTGGAAACTGATGTTCTTGAAGTCGTCCTGGACCGGTAAAGGCACATTGCGAGGGATGAGGTCCGACGATTTTGATGAGATGGTAAGACGGGCAGCAGGATATTTGCTGTCGCCGTAAAACTCGATCGCGTCGCAACCGAGGTCGTCGAAAGACAGCAAGATGAACGTTTTTGTCGTGTCGAGGAAGTTGTGGCCGTAGCGACGGAGAGGGATGATAGGTGGCGGGAGAATGAGATCCGGGATGTTCTCCGAGTCCATATGTGACGTGTAAGGTGTTGCGATAGACCGAGGTGGCTGGACGATTGCACTCGTGTTGGAGCCCATCGATTGTTGTTTGCGCTGAGTGGCTACTTGGCCGGCTTGAGCAAGCAATTGCATGCAATCTAGATGACCCTCCCATGCTGCATAGTACATGGCGGATAGGTCTTTCTCGTCGTTGACAAGAGCATCCACCTCGAACTCGAGAAGCTGTTGCAGGCAGTGCAAATGGCCTTCGCTGGCTGCATGGAAGATTGGCGTCCATTGGTACAGCTTGTCGGCCTGGTCCATATCCATACCATAATCTCTCAACAAGCATAAGATCTGCTGATTCCGCCCAAAGCGGGCCACAATGTGTTGAGGGTACAGGCCTTCAGCATCTGGCAGCATATCTGGCTTGTACTGCAAAATCTGCTCAACAATAGCCACTGATCCGTACTGACATGCCAGGTTGAGCGGAATGTGGTCGTTGGTTCCAGAAGGATTGACAGCCGCGCCAAATTTGAGCATCTCCTGCACGATGGAGGCTCTCGAGTGCACGATGCCGTGTATCAGGCCAGTGAAGTTATCCAGGTCCTTGGCATCCACGGTGTCCGGTGCTGCTGTTACCAAGATCTGCATTATCTCGGCATGGCCGTGCATGGAAGCGTAGTGCAACGGAATCCTTCCATAGACATCTGGTGCGCGAATGTTCGCACCACTGGCCAAAGCGGCGTTCAGCACATCCTCCTTGCCCGACACAGCAGCTTCGTGTATGCAATTCCGCTCGTTGATGGAGTCCGCAAAGTTGAAGTTGATCAGTCCAGTGTCGTAAAGCACCTGCTGTGTCGAAGGCGCAGCGTTGTTAACGGTGTTCAAGAAGACGCGGCTGATCCGCTCTCTGGCCTCCTCATGGTTCACTGTCCTCGCTGCCCACTCTTTGACGAGACCGGTGTCTCCTGTGATGATAGCTTGCAGTATCTGTACCTCAAGCTCGAGCTCATCTTGACCAGCCTGCGGCGCCCGGTTTTCCAGTTCGACTGCTGGGGTGTATGCGATTTTCTCTCCTTCCGCCCACGCCTGCAGCTCGAGCAAGCCCGTCGTGGCCTGGTCCGAGAGATCACTAATCACATCGCGGTTGAAACAGGGTTGCACTTCGACGGCCCGGGAAAGGTAGATCTCCTTTTCTCGAGACTACAATAATTGTCAGCATATGGTACTAACAGCACTTGCTGCGAAAAGTCTCAAATACCTTGGATGTTTTGTCCCACTACAAAAAAGTCAGCTTCAATCACGCGAACAAAGTTACAACAAGCCAACGAACCTTCTTCAAAATCTTCGAGAAAGCAGTCTGGTTGACCTCAACAAATTGCTGCAGCTTGTCGAGATCGTTGCTGAACAAGCGGAACCCCTCGTCCAGAGTCACATAGCTGGAAGACAACTTGGAGGCGGGCGTGGCGCGGGACTGGAGCGAGCGCTTTTTCTCGAGCAGGGTTCGGAGGCGGAGTTTGAGCTTCGCGAAAAGAAAATCGTCAGAGCCATGCCGGCTGAAATCGGGTACTTCGCCTTCTTACGCACATCGGCTTCCTTTTGAAGGTAGAGTTCGTTGACCTTCTCCAGCTCGCGCTCCAGTCGGAAGAAGAAGGCGGCTTTGTTGGACTGCAGCGAGGCTTGCGAGTCTTGGAGGGTCAGGCCGTTGGATTGGGGTTGCTGGGCGGCGAGGATGGGGGTTTTGCTCAGGTGCTTGATGAGCTTTTTTGAAGGAGGTTAGCAGGGATTGCGCTTTTTGGGAGCTTAGATTTGTTGGATGAATTCACACCTTCTTGAGGGCCTTGTAGTCGACAAAGCTAGCTGCATACTCTGGTATGTCGAGCTGGCGCTTTTGGATGTGCTTGCCGAACTTCCTGCAATGCTGGTGGTCAGCCGTGTCGCCACCGCCTGGAGGTGTTGCGGCAGTGCTGAAAAGCGACGTACATGATGGGCGGTTTGGTGGTCTTTTCAGATCACGACCTCTGCGGTCAGACAAGACTCGGTCAAGTATTTTGATTCCGAAGACAAGGTTTCGGCGTTTGGTGTTGGGGTCGGGTGGATGGAGGCAATTGCGGCATTGCTGGACGCGGGCAATTCAAGCGGTGATCATGGCTGGGGAGACGGAGAGTCTGTTCAATGGTCCTGGGAGGAGTGAATGTAACACGAAATAGGTAGATGAGTAAGAGTGAGAAGAAAGGCGGGCGGCCACTCCAGGAGTGGAAGACTAACAGACAGCAGTGGACAGCAAAGAACCGCACGTGCGTCGACCCTGACCTTTCTCTATCGATAAACCGGCGGCGGGGCAGCATGTGACGAGACATCTGGCACTGCTAATAAGAGGAAGACATATAATTGGTGCGCGATTCGTTGCAGGCAGCAGTGAAGAGCGGCGGGAGTGGGAACATGGCATGAACCTTTGTTCCCAACCACTACAGTAGCTATGCCTGGTGAGAGTGATGTGCATTCGAGCGAATAGCAGAGCAAGAGACGCGCCACGTGCACGCATTGCAGAGCCGCGACAAAGTGGAGGCTCCAGATTTGCCCGTGTGGAGTTTGTTCGGCAGACGGTTGTAAGGTAATGTATGACATAAGGTGTTGAGTTCATGTCAATTATTTTGCGGTCATAGTAATTGTTAATCGAGGCAGAGATGGAGGTGTTGGGTGAGTTGTTGTGCAATATAACTGGGATAGTGCTATACTGTGTTATACCACTACGAACACACGGTCTCGCAATGGATGTATGTACCTGTTCAAGTATCCCGATGAGTACCAACTCAATACATGCAAGAAAAGAACAAGGTAAGAGTGTGGAAGCTAGTCAAGGTCCAAGAAATCGTAAACAATCCTCCTCGCCGCAATACGATGCGCTGGGTATCATTTTTTGACCATTGTCTCGTCTCATCCGTGCCAAATTAGAAACAAATAGAAATAAAAGTAAGGAACCCCGATAGGTCTCTTCCAAAGATTGAAAATCATCACATCATCAAGAAAAACAACCAAAATCTCCCAACATCATGAACTACGAGCAATCATCCGGCGGACTCACTTCCTACATGAGCCCTCCGAGCACCAGCTTTCCAAGCCCGGCGACTTCACTCTTGATCCCGTTCCGCGTGCTCTCCTCAAACTCGCGCATGACATTTGCGACCAGAATCTTGCGCACGCTCTTGTCGGCTTTCGCGAAAGCCTCGCCTACCGAGGGACTGCACTGCTCGGGCGTCGTGATCAGATCCAGTAAACTGCTGTAAGTCTCGACCATTGTGTCGCAGAGCGTTGCAAACGTGGTGCCGAAGTCGGGATCAAAGGGTAAGGAAGGTGTCAGGAGGTGCTGGAAGTCGTGTCCGTGAGAGTTCACCGGTGAAGTCGTCTCTTGTGGACTCCCGAGACCTCCTGAGGGGAAGCCAGTGAAATTGGTACTTTGCGGATCGAGCGCGATGCTGTCGGTCGCCGCGCTGGAGCGTCGTCCTTTCCCTAGACCCATTCCCATGCTGGATTTGAACATTTGTCCCATCCGGCCTCTTCCTAGGCTGTTGCTCGCGCTATCTGTTCCGCTAAGGGACTGGTAGGTTTCGAACTCATGCAGGAGCGCTATGAGCGCTTTGAGATACTCCATTGGTGAGCCAGAGTTCATGTCCAGAAGCGCCGGCAGGCTGTAGCCAAGGAGATAGTAACTGGTTGAGCGACGGCCGAGCTTTTGTGCATTCATAGATGGGAGAGCCGAGACCGAGCCCGGAGGGTAGTGCAGTGTCGTGAGATAGTATACATCTCCTTCGTGAACCCTCTTCAAGTAGTTGATTGTAGCCATCCGCTTCTGTGTCGTCTCCAGTATGCTCTGATATACCGCGCTCGGGTTCTGTCCACTTGTATTTACCGGCTGCAGCGTCGGCACGGGTGCCAACGGCGCGCCATTGGCACCACCTCCCTGGCCGCTCAGATTTGGCCTGTCTGCGGCATGGCGCCTCAGACTAGGCGCGCCGCTCGTGAGCATTGGAAATGCGTTCTTTGAACCAAGGTCGAATCGATGGAGCGAGGGAACGGGCGGGGCGTCGTCGAAGCTCAGGCCGTGGAGGGAGAGGTTCTCGGCCGACTTGGCTTGCTTGAAGAACGGGAAATTCGAGATGGAAGGCTTTTTGCGCGACTGGCCGTGTAGGGAGGAGGGGTAAGGCGAGTTCGGTACGTCGCCTGGAGGGCTAGGGAGGGTGACAATGTGCGAGGACTGTCGTGACCGATGGCCGTAGGGCGATGCGCTAGAGTGCGAGCGCAGAGAGACGGATCTCCGTAGGCCTTGCGTGACGCTGGAGCTCAAGGACAGGATGCTGCCCTCTCTTGCGTGCGAGATGGAGTGTTGCTTGCCTCGTGAGGGGTCTCTTGAAATTGAGGGTTCCTTGTCGCGCTCGGGGAATATGGCGTAGTTGGCGGGCGCGGAGCTGTTGGACCGCGTAAGGCCGATACTGGTTGGAGGAAGGTTGGTGTTTGTGGGAGAAAGGTCGATGTCGGTTGGAGAGGAGACGTTCTCTTGGAAGTGCCGGCGGTCCTTTTCGTTATGGTCGTCGTCCTCGCCTTCTTCAGGCACATGCGAGGGCAGGCTGGTGGTTGTGGTCAAGCCAATGGCGGCACCAGCTGGCGGAGGCGACAATGTAGCGGTACGGGAACTGCTGAGAAGAGCGGGATCTTGTGTCGTGGTGGTGGTCTGCCTCCTGAAACGACCAAAGACACTGGTTGCTGGCATTGCGGCGGCAGGCCAGGGTCGCCTCGGCCCCACCAGGCTGATTCAGGGCAGCAGTACTGCTCTTTGCCTGGGTGGCGCGCAGGACGGCAGAGGCAGAGACAGAGGGGTGCAGTACTGCAGTAGACGTGCAGGAACAGCTGCGGCCTGAACAGGGATGTGTTATTGAATGTCTCTCAAGGCCAGGTAAAGTACAGAACTCCTACTCCCACCACTAGTCTGACACCCGGCCATGATCTACCGCCAAGCCGTTGCGACTATACCGATTACTACTCTAGTCAGCATCTTCTTTGAGAACTCAATCTTCACCATCGCATCCTTGTCGACCATCATCTGTGCAGAATACATCACATCGTTGTGGCATCAGTTAGGTAGGGTGTACCTGGGACGGGAGTGGCTTGGTTGTTTAATGTTTTCATCTCAAACGCCTAGGTACTGTAAACGCCGTACTGAAATCAATTGCAGCTAAAAACAAAGAGCCTCCATCATTCCCCAGCCTCATTCAATCTTTCACAAGACCAAAGATCCCGCTACTCCATCACTGCCACCGCCACATCACCATCACCGTCACCGCCACTGACCACAACATCACTGCCAAATCATCACCGCCATCACCGCCAGACCATCACCCATTCAACCGCCATCTCCGTCCATCGCCCCGACACATGCACCACAATACCACCACCACGAGCCCAGGCTTACGTGCCGCGTGGTCATCAGGTGCTCCCAACACCCTCGCACGCAGCTGCAAGCCCATAATAGGCCTATCTCCCACCGAGCAGGATACGTCTGGGTTTCCCCCAGGGGCAACACTCGGTGAGAGACGAGAACAATTCAATTGACCGTAAACCCTGTAGCGAAACCTCGGGCGCAGCATCAACCAAATTGTCCCAACAGGACCCAAACAATCCACACGTGGAAAAAAAGAAATCTCCGAAGAAATCGAGGATGCACCATCGAGATGCATCAAGCTTTACCTGTCATTGCAGGCGCCTAAAAGAGAGAAACAGGGGGTCATTGCCATTCTTTCTGTCTTTTACTCGATTTCGACTGGTTTTTCTTTTTTCGCACGGCCTAAAACGCCTGCTGTCTGCCTACCCTCCGCGCTGTGGGAGGCGCCATGGGTGGTTTCAGATGCAGACTCGGCTGGTGTTTGGGTCCTGGCGCTGTTTTTAAAACTGCTGCGCCATACAGTGCTTTCTTTCTGGTGGTGGTGGTATTCTGTGGTGTTAGTGTGCGGGCTCCGGCTTCCTGGTCCTCCCGGCTTCCTGGTCTCCTGGGCTCCTGACTTCGTGGTTCTGGCTCTGATCCGGCGTGTGTTGTGAAGTCTTGGCCGCTTCTGGTCTGTTTGTGTGTGGCGACTGGTGTGGCTGGCGACGCTCATTTCATGGGATCTTCTCGGATTTATCAACCACTACTTGGGCCGTCTCGCTGGCGACGTGAATTGCTGGTAGCTCCTGGCGTTGATCGTTCTGCATCCGCTCGGTTTTTCCACGCCGCATCAATGCGGCGAAATAGTTCTTGAAAGAAGCGAGCCATCCCCACGCCGTTCGTCGTTCGTGGTCGCTGGGGATGCTGCTGGGGGTATGTGAGGAGCGAGCTGCCTTACTGGCCGCCGCGAGCTTTACGCTTTCGCCTCTCCTTGTCACTGTCGACACGCTTCTGGTCCTCCGGGCTAAGCGTGTTGGCATAAGCGTTTCCGGCCGGTGAACCCATCCCGCCACGACTGGTCTGGCGCTGACAACGGCCACCCCGACGCGCCTGATTGTTGCCTCTCGAGGAACCATTGCCATAATTAGCACTACGGTCCGCCGAAGCTTGTTGCTCTCTCTCGTGAGCGCCCTTAACATTATAGCCCTCGGGACTGTCTCGCGCAGGACGCTTTCGCGCTGTGGTTTTGGAGGACGCCAGCTTATGGATCGCACCCTTGTCCCCCGTGCGCCTGCTTGAGCCCCCAGCATCCCGACCACTCTTCTTTGGGCCCGTGGGAACGACCGACTTGGTATTAGTGGTTTCCTGAGCGATTTTCTCAAGTTCATTGCCGATTCCACGGATCTTTCTGGATGTACCGCGCTGTGGGGGAGGACCGGGCATCTGGATGTTGTGGTTGCCTAGCATAGGCTGCGAGCTGAATGTGGGTAGCGTAGTGGCGAGTTCTCCATCGGAAATAGGGTAATACTCGTCAACCTCGTCCATGGGATCGCCTTCGTCCTCGCTCTCGCTGTCTTCGTCACCCGAGTCCCCAGAGGCCCGCCATCTGGGCCCGCCATCACCCATATTCTCGAAGCTGCCCATTGATTCGCCTTCAGCAAACGTAGTCAAATCACTGCGCGATAAAGCGGCCGGGGTGTGGACCACACGACCGGTGGAGGTGTGCGCGGATGTTTGTCCTTGGGTAGGGTCATCATCAGGCGTCTGCTTGACCGCCTCCACGACTCGGCTGTTCCTTTCCTCATCTTCCTGGGGGTTACGCTGATACGCCGCACCCCCAGAGCCTGTCGTGCTTTCTGTAGGGGTGGTCGGAATCTCACTGGAATCATCGCGCGATTGAACAGTCGAGGTGTCGGTCGCACGACCGGCCGGGGGGCTCGTGGATGTTTGTCCTGGGGTGGACGTGGGGGCAGGGGAAGTCGTCGGCACCTCATTGGAGACAGCGCGCGATTGAGCAGTGTGATCTGCGGGCGGCGTAGCATTGGAGTGCGCAGCCGTGTCAACCGCACCGCTGGTTCCTGTGCGGCCGCTTGATCTCGCAGCAGCCAGGATCTGCTTTTCTTTGAGATCAAGCTTCTTCTCTGCTATTGCTTGCTCCAAACGCTGAAGATACAAATCTTCAGGGGATGTTGCACTAAGCCATGGAGGGCAATACTGCCCATTTTGGTATTCAGCAGGATTCGGCCTCGCAATGTTCAAGTGGATTCGGCGGTTCATTCTCTCTCTTTTCTTTTGCTCACCCTGCTGATAATCTATCATTTTGGGGTCTGTCGCGTCATGCGTGCAAGCTTCAGGAATGCTGACCCAAGAAGGCTTGTCTGGATCTTCCTCGTCGCTGTCTTCGAAGACGAGCGAGTCGTTTCTGCTGTCATACTCGCCTGGGTTGAAAAATTGCTTTGGTGTCGGTTGTCCAGATCTATCTAAGGTCGGTTCGGCAGGCACTGAAGCCCCGGGTTGCTCGGCAGTGGCAGGGGCGGACTCGCCGTGGTGCATATGCTCATCGGAGACGGCGCGCGATTGACTTGCATGGCCTGCAGTCGCACCACCAGCGAACGGGGGCGGATGTGCTTGGAACGCGTTGGGCGGGTGAGCAGGCTCATGCTGCTGTGCAGGTACTGGTGTCATCGGCGCCGTATCGAGGGACAACCAGGATTGGCCATCAACAGTGCTGGATTCGTTGCTCACTGAGCTGCCTCGACTGCTACTCATGGGTGGCGAGGGATGGCCGCTCAACTGCGCGGAGAGGGGAGAAGGGGATCGTCCAGTCTGGGCCGTGGAAGCTGGCGAGGGAGGAGCAGCCGGGGAGGGAGAAGCCTTGATGGTCTTCTTGGCCTGTGCCAGCTCTTCGTGGAGGGCGCGGACTTGCTCCTTGAGCTCGACATTTTCCTTTTTCATGTCCACTTCATGCCAGGAGATTTCGACCTCATGAAGCTTGTCTCTATCGGTGATGTCCTGTTTGAGATCACTCTTCTCCTTCTCGAGCCCGCTGATCAACGCATCCTTGGATTTTATCGCGGCGTCGCGGTCGCTTTTCTCCTGGACAAGATCGCTGTTGTCATCCAAGAGCATGTTGACACGGGCTTCTTGAGTCTCCCATACCGCCTTGGCACGGTCGAGGAGAGCGTCGTAATTTCCGGCAAGTTCATCGTATTCCTTCCTGAGCACGCTGATCTCGTGATCCTTCTCCTTGGCGAGCGTCTCATTCTTCTCTTCCAGCTTGACGATCTCGGCCTCGCAATGCTCGCGCAAGGTAGCGGTATGCGCTTCTAGGAAGTCGTTATCATTCTGCAGCTTGATGATCTCCGTCTGTGCTGCCTGCTCGGACGCGACGACATCGGCATTCGCAACAGAGAGAGTCCGGTTATCCTCCTCGAGCTTCTTGATCCTGGCTTGGAGACCTCCCTCGGTCTGCGATTCAACCCTCTCGCGCATTCGTTCGTGGTACTCCTCACTCGATTTGTCGAGGAGCGCATTGTAGTCTAGCTTCTCTTCGCGGGTAAAAGTGCGCTTGTACATGGCGCGCAGCTCTTCCTCGGTCAAGCTCTGTTGCAAGTCAGTACTCGAGGCTCAAGGATCACGCTATCTCGATTAGGTGGATACTGACTGGATGCATCTTTCTGTGGGAAGCAATGCGTGCCTTCTCACTCCCGGCGATTGCGGATGCGCGGCGTTTCTGAGCGCGTATTTCGAAATCATCTGTGCGCTTGCGCTTCAGAAGCTGTGACATGGTGGCGCGGCGATGATGGTTTGTCCTTGCTGTGGTTGCTGCGAGGGTGTGTGGTATGCAAGTGGGTGGAAGGTCGCGAAACGATGCGCGGTTGGGTTTGGTGTGTGTGGTAAGAGCTGTCGAGCTGTCGCGCTGGGAGGTTCAGCTAACTCCATGGAGCGAGCGGAAGCTCGGACCCGCTTGGCGGGGATCGCGCGTGAGCGAAGTGAGGTTAGAAAAAGTTACCCAGAAAAGTGAAGTGAGGTTTGAAAGCTTGGCGTTGGTCAGCTCTTACGTGGTAGCACCACTGCTGACCATTCTGGGAATCAGTATCTTGCCGGGAACCTGCAATAGATGCCTGACAATGGAACTGGCACCACCACGTTTGGATGCGTGCACCATCGGGATAGCTGTGCTAGCCTAAGGCTCTCTCGTCGGCGACTCGACTAACTGCCGATGGCAAAGATGCCGCACCTTCCTGCTTGACTACCTGTACCAGCGAGATAGCCGGCTTAGCGAGGGCGAGGGTCTCTCTCACTGGCAGTACGATCACGTCTGCATACTGATGCTGCTGATATCACGTCGTGAACATACGTGCTCCGGTGAGGTGGCTGTCCTCGCCAGGCGTTTCCTCGTCGGCAACCTAGCGAATCTCCTGCATTAGGGCTACTGGCAGTCTCTGCAACGTGTGGAAACGCGCATCCAGGAGCTAGTATTGATAGTCAAATGCGGTCTCATAATATGCACGATGGAGAAACCGGAATATGCATGCCGATACTACTCCATGTGGGCAAGATCGGATCTCAACTTGAAGATGCGAGTATGTACTTAGTCCTTGTAGATCTGAGACTGTTGCTAAAGCCACTATCGACAATCTTGTTTCCAATTGAGCAGTAGATATCCGCTGGATGTTTTGGTGCTAGAAGCATGCCGCGAGTGAAGTGAGGTGAATATATGTGTGCCTGACTTTTAAGGCACTCCAATCTTCACAGCCAGCAACATTGATGCTCGCGAAATCAACGTCACTCAATTCTACAGCACATTCGACTCTCTGAACAATTGCGCTCTTGCTTGCTGAGATCCAATACACCACCACAACACACATACAAGATGGATATCCGATTACTTCACCCGTCAGACATTCCGCATGTCCAGACGACGAACATCACCAACTTGCCCGAAAACTACTTTTGCAAGTACTACATGTACCACCAGCTTAGCTGGCCACAATTGAGCTACGTCGCCGTAGATGTGAGTTCTTTATACAAGTAAAATGTAATTGGAATCAATTCTGACATAAACCACCCAGGTATCGAGACCCATGAAGACACCCTACGATGCGCCTAAGATTGTCGGCTACGTGCTCGCAAAGATGGAGGAGGACCCTCAAGACGGCATCCAGCACGGCCACATCACATCACTCAGTGTCATGCGCACACACAGGAGACTAGGTCTTGCAGAGAAGCTCATGCGCCAGAGCCGTGAGTAACTACAACAGCCATGCGACACGGCCATCGCTAACATTTATCCGCCCATCCCAGAAAAAGCCATGTTCGAAACATACAACGGCAAATACGTCTCCCTGCACGTCCGCGAAAGCAACGTCGCCGCCCTGCGCCTGTACAAGAACACTCTCGGTTTCAAGGTCATTGGCACCGAGGCCAAGTACTACGCCGATGGCGAGGACGCCTACAGCATGCGCATGGATCTGGACTACCTGAAAGATGAGGCTTCGGACGATGAAGACACTGTTGGCAAAGACGAGGGTGAAGATGTCGGAAGCGCGGGCAAGAAGGGCGATGCTGAGAAGCTGAGGAAGGTCAAGGTTGGCAGGCAGTTGGGTGTCGGCGAGCTTGTGGAGAAGAACGAGAGCTCCGCAGCGTAAGAGATATGGCATGAAGATTACACGATGACTTGGCTGGGCGAAAGCGACACGATATCATTCGAGACGCAAATGCGACCCTCCATTCGCTGTCCCGCACAGTCCTTGGACTACACTGACTTGGCCGCAGCACCGACTGCTCGAAAACATCTGGCAATGTTTGCAATGCCTGGTGAGATGTTGCACATGCTTTGTTGAATGCGCTTTTACAGGGCTTCACAAACGCGAGTTAGACTGACTCGGTGCTCGTACCCACTGCCTGAGTAACCTCAACGACCCATCCATCTAAACTTGTGGTCAGTTCCGTTTTTGCTACAAGTCTCGCTCAAGATAGACTTACCCGCCGTCCACTGTCAAGATTTCACCCGAAACGTAGTTACTTGCTCGACTTGCGAGGAAAACGGTGGGCCCCTTGAAGTCATCGGAACGACCCCATCTGCCAGCCGGGATACGTTCGAGGATGCTTGCAGCACGCTGCTCGTCGTTGATCAGGGCATCATTCATATCGGTGTGGATGTATCCTGGGGCGATCTGATGTCCATGTCAGCCATTACGACATCTAAGGAATGCAAAAGAACTTGCTCACGGCGTTGACATTGATGCCTCGACTCGCCCACTGATTCGACAGCGACTTTGTCAGTTGCGCAACGCCTCCCTTGGCCGCCGCATAAGCCGGTACGTTCAAGCCGCCTTGGAACGACACCAGAGATGCGACGTTGATGATGGAGCCCCTGTGAGGTGCATCCTCGCCCGGCAACCTTGTCAGCATGTATGCGCCAATGTCTCGTGCTAGAACAAAGACTGCATCGAGGTTCACTCGCATCACCTTTGAACGATTGTCAGCCATATACCTCTGCGGAGCTGGATAACGCTCTCTAGTCGTACGAACCTCATCCCAGTCCTCGTCGGGAAACTGGTCTGCAGGATGCCGTCTCTGGATCCCTCCACAATTGATCAAGATGCTAATGTCGTGACCGTCCGCCAGAACGGCCTTGACGAGACCCTTGATCTGGTCTCGATGCGCCAGATCCGCGGTGTAGACGGAAGCATTCCGCCCGAGCGCGCGAATCTCATCTCGTGTGGCTGTGTTGCTGTCGTCGCGTTGGATGAGCACTATGTCGGATCCAGCTTCGGCCAACGCCATTGCCATCGATTTCCCAATGCCCCGTGTCGCGCCTGTGACGAGTGCAACTCGACCTTGTAACGAGAATTGGTCTGGAAGTGACATCTTGAGGAGAGTTCGGTACACGAAGAAAAGATTGACTTGATGATTAGCGGTGCTGCGAGTTATGAACGATGATTTGAGATTGATAGTGAGTGAACCTTCTCAAATGGTCCAGTATCCATGGCTACTGATCCATTCTGGTCTTGCAATTTGAACGCCATGTTGCATCACTTAGCCGAATCAACAGATGCATGGAGTTGCATCTGGTGTGGGGGTCAACTGGGGTCAGATATAGCCGCCAACCGAAGGAGGCACCTCACGGACTATCTTCACACCGAACCCCGGAGGTGACACTCTTTACTTCTTGGAGTGCTTCTCTGTAACTAGACTAAGTGTTGTGAGCTTGACGGTCGTCCACCTTGATCACACGATGTCAGCAGAAGATCCTCTGAAGGTGTTGGTATTCGGCCTGGGATCGTGCGTCATCCGCCAACAGTTGCAAGTCATTCACATTACCAGAAGCTGACATTGTCATGTAGCATCGGCGGATTCTATGCCTTCATACTTGGTCGAGCGAAGAACGTGGAGCTGAGTGTCGTTGCAAGATCCAACTTTGACGTCGTCAAAATCCAGGTGTGTGACAGAATCACAATACAGATACCGCAGGCACTGATCACAATACCACTCACCAGGGATTGAAGATCGACAGCGCCAACCACTCTCAGAATGATGTCCGAATAGACCGTGGCAAGGACATCATGCCCCTCTCTTGAGTCTTTGCAGTTCCAGCTAACGCCATCCAGTTCTCAAATCTCCATCGGACTCGACATCACAATTCGATTATATCGTCTGTGCCCATAAAGCAACACAGATATCAGCAGCTCCGCCTCTCTTCCAGAGCGTGGTGAAAGACTCCACAGCCTTTGTCATCATCCAAAACGGCGTCGGGAATGAGATACCCTTCCGCTCGCTCTACCCCAAGAACACAATCATCAGCTGCGTGACATGGGTTGGAGCAAGTCAGCCTCAACCTGGTGTCATCAAACACACCTCGGCCGAGGACATGCAAATCGGCCTATACCACAATGCTTCTTCCGACCCAGCACTTGAAGCAGAACGGCTGAAACGATTCGCCGCTCTCCTCGAGCAAGACCAGACCATTTTCCAGGTCGAGGACGACATCCAGCGAAAACGCTGGGAGAAAGTCGTCTGGAACGCTGCTTGGAACCCTCTCACGACGTTGACCATGGTCGATACGAAGACTTGGCTGGACTCTTCGGACGAGGCTCACGCTGTGACCAAGCGTCTGATGCGTGAGGTGATCGATGTTGCGCGGCACAGTGGCGTTCCGCTGGAGTATGAGCTGGTCGACGAACTCATGGTGAAAGTCTTGACTATGGGTAGAATTGGAAGTAGTATGCAACAAGATGCCAAAGCCGTCAGGCCTCTGGAGGTTGACGTGATTCTCGGTCACCCGGTGGACAAGGCTAAGGAGTTCGGGATGGATACTCCAGTGCTGAGCACGATCTTTGCTTTGACTACTGCTGTGAATCGTCGGATCACGGAGTCTCTATCTTAGCACCGCGCATGGATCTACATATCAATGTTTTGATGCCGTAGACAAACGTGGGTTTGCGAAATCGTTCTGCTGCTACCTCAACTGCCCGTAATTCTCCAACAAAGCCTTGCCACGTCTCAGCAACCGTCATTGGACTAGTCGAAGACATCACGATCGATCTGTATTCTGGATCATCACGGGATGCTCTCGCATCGCTTGCAAGTGGTGGATCAATACGCCCCACAGCGACCCCAAAACCAAGCTCTGGGGAGCTCTCCGCATCTGTGGGGGTCTTCGGGGTATGTATTGAATCCGCGATTTGTCGCTTTTGATATGCAACGAGACCACCGATTGTTGTTATACGTAGATGCTGTCGTTTGTTCGAACACATATCCAGAAAGCATTTCAATTGTTTCTCAGTCGACCGGGTCTGACATCATGGCTCC
The DNA here is from genome assembly GCA_003614995.1 of Cladosporium phlei. NCBI lineage: Eukaryota > Fungi > Ascomycota > Dothideomycetes > Cladosporiales > Cladosporiaceae > Cladosporium > Cladosporium phlei. The sequence goes on from QZFA01000143.1 coordinate 106,222, forward strand.
CATCAAATCCATCGAGTACTTCCGCGTCAAGCCCCGATGGCTCTTTGTTAAGATTGTGGATGAGAACTACCAGGTAGGATGGGGCGAGGGCACATTGGAAGGCCATACTCTGGCAGTCGAAGGAGCTCTGGACGAACTCAAGGTTCGCCTCATTGGACTGGAAGCAAAGTGAGTTGGCCGTGCTTTTTTACAAAATGATTTGTGTTGCTGACTGATGTACGTCAACTCTCAGGAACATCGAACACATCTGGCAGCTTTGTTGGCGTCTAGGATTCTACAGGGGTGGTGCGGTCTTCATGAGTGCGCTCAGTGGGATCGACATCGCTTTGTGGGATCTCAAAGGTAAATGGTATCCATCGATCTGATACAACGACTCATGCTGACCTTGACTTGTGTCCAGCTCGCAATTTGAAAGTCCCGCTACACGAGCTACTCGGCGGTCAGGTGCGTCACAAATGTCAAGTCTACTGCTGGATTGGTGGCGATCGACCCAGCGACATTGAGGCGGCTGCGTGAGTACATACTAGAGTGATACCAACTAGACGGAGAACTGATGAGATCAACAGCAAAGCTCGTAAGGAACAAGGATTGAAGTGCGTCAAGATGAACGCCACGGAAGATCTCGGCTGGGTCGACTCTCCGGCAGCATTGGACTCATGCGTCGAGAGGTTGAAGATCGTCAAAGCCCTGGGTCTGGATGCAGGCCTCGATTTCCACGGGCGACTCCACAAACCCATGGCCAAGCAGCTCGCAAAAGCCCTCGAGCCACACAAGCCGTTATTCATCGAAGAACCCCTGCTAGTCGAACACCCCGAAGGACTGAAGCAGCTGAGCAATCTCACCACGATCCCCATCGCACTTGGCGAGCGTCTCTATCACCGCTGGGATGCCAAACGTTTCCTCGAAGAAGGCATGATCGACATCTTGCAACCAGACATCGCGCACGCAGGAGGTGTATCCGAGACGAAGCGCATGGCGAACATGGCTGAGGCTTACGACGTTGCGATAGCTCCGCATTGTCCGCTGGGCCCAATTGCTTTTGCAGCGTCGTTGCATGTCGGTCTGTCAACTCCCAACTTTGTCATCTTAGAGATGTCTCTCGGGATGCACTACAACGTGGAGGCCGGCGACATCGATCTGAACACTTACCTCAAAGATCAGTCTGTGTTTGCGATCAAGGATGGATACGTGGCGGCGCCCCAAGGACCCGGGCTCGGGATTGAGATTGATGGAGAAATGGTGCGCAGGATCTCGGCGGAGACGGAGCCATGGCAACCGAAAGTCTTCTATGGCGAGGATGGGTCTATCCGCGAGTGGTGAGCTGCGTTGGGAGTAGCTAGCAGCTTTCGGCATTCGCGGAGTCTTGAGGACGCTTCGATTAGGATCTCGGGTTCGGCGGTGGCCAGATTGATAGACAAGTACTGTAGCGCGGCGCTGCAGCCTCGAATCGAAACCTTCCCTGTCAATTGCTCTGCATTGTAGTTTTGAGCCAGATCAGCAACGTAGCTGCATGCTACCCCTTGTATATCATGCTCAAGTAAGGGCTCTGTCATATCTTCATCCGGAGCCCTCTGGCTGACTGTGTAGTGATAGGTCCAGATAGTGAGTGCGGCAAGATAAAGAGACCAGGGCCTATGAACGCAAGGGTCTGAGCGGCAAGAATACCCGACACTCGAGTCGTCTTTCCCCGTGTGACTTTGGGGCAAGAAGGTCTCAGCCAGCAGTTTCGCGGAATGAAGTACAGCAAGGCGGGCCTCGGATGTGGTGGCCCAGGTGGCAGCGTACGACCGTGCACTGGCCAGTTCTTTGCGAGAGACCCTCCGTCCAAGCAATAGTCTTGCACCAGACAATATCTGGCAGTAGAGTATGTCGGTATGCGTAGTGATGCACGTCAAGTGGAAGAGAACTGTAGGCTCCACCATCATTGACCGAACCACGCGGTCGGGCAAACGAGATCCCGCATTGCCCACCACCCCATCAAGCCCCTCTTTCCACTGATCCAATGCCCGGAACATCATTTGCATCCACTTCTTGCGTTCTGTCTGCGAAGGCACGGTCTCGAACAATTTGATATGTTTCTCTCGTGGTCGGAGATTGCAGGCAACACTGAGCAAGCCCATGACGAGTGTGAGACGGGCACGATAGTGCAGTTGAACGGCATGTCCATGGAGGCAGTCTTTCAGACCGTCGAGGAACTTCGTGGTTTTGAGTCCGGACAGGTGGAAGCTTGTCTCAAGCGCACACACCGACTCGGGAGTTTCAGCTGACCAAAGGACATCGTCACAAGGCAGCGGTAAGCCGACATCGGAAGGCAACAGACTGCTCTCGTGGCCGAACATTGCGGCATGCAGTGTGTCCATCTCGTACGCTGCAAAGACGACTCGGAGCATAGCCTCGTTGTTGGCCCATCGGTACCACCATGTGTCGGAAGTGGGAACTGGGCGAGATGATTCTTCCTCAGGCTCTGGTAGATTCTGCGGCTCGTCAAGAGCTTCGAGTGGTGTTTCTGTCCCAAGTCGTCCTCCCAGCGGACTACCTCTCCGCAGCAACGTCAGTGTGGAGACATGATGAATATGTGCACGCTCATGTAGCTGGCGGCTGGAGAACATCTTTTCGTAGAACTCGAGGAAAAGTAGCGCTTGAGCGACCCATAGATTCACCGGAGGTTGAGCAGCCTCGTTGGATTGGATCTCCCACCTCAAGCCCATGATGATCAGATCGGCGAGGTCGCGATAACCTGCGGTTTGATCGACAGAGTCGAAACGGACGAGCTGAGCTGCACCAAGGGGAATGATTGCGAACAGCAGAAGCATTGGGCAGTGGTCTGCGGAGAATGTTGGCCGGTGCAGAATTGGCATTTGGCTCGCTACATCGTTCCAGAACGATGTGATACATTGCTCAAGCACCAGTGTAGTCACGTTCGGCCACAGTCCGTCGGGAGTTCTGTAGAGCAGGCTCTGACTGCCAATCATCGTGAGTTTAAGGCTAAAGGCATGCTTGGTGTAAGAGTTTTGCAAAAAGTCGAGAATCTCTCCAAGTCGTCTTGCAGAGATGTGTATGTGGCGCTCTAGGGGTGCTGCGTCGCCCGCCACCGCCGTGTTCCTGGAGTCATTGACCCACGTCGCTGACGTCGAGTCGCCACCTTGGTTTGAGACTGGCAAGAACGACAAGTTGTTCGTGTCAAACGGATTAGACGCGCCGTTGTCAGGATTGTAATTCATGAGGGACTGCTGAGTGACGTCTAAGTCCCAGCCATGAGATCCCGGTGGGCTGAGCAGCCAGGTAGCAAGACTGTCATCACCGCATAATGTGCCCGAATTATCATTCCCAAGGGGTTGTGCAAGGAACTCCCAGTCTGCCACGGTCATTGCAGCCTGACTGAGAAGGTTGTCTTGAGTTTGCTGATGCAAAGTTGCTGATTGTGTAGCTTGGTGATGTGGTCCTACAACGCTCTGCAGTGGAAGTTCTCCCGTAACAGAAGGCGTGTCTATAACCGACTGCATCGAGTCGTCTCGGTGTCTATGCCTCTCGACATGCCTATCAAAAAGATCTTGCCGTACGAAAGTTTGACGGCAGCCATCAATCTGACAACGGTGGATCCGCTTTGGCTCATGGTTCAAAGAGTGCCTTTGTAGATGCTCAGCCCGTGAGTACTGTTTGTGGCAGCCTGGAGATTGACACGTGAACCGTTTTGGAAGGCCTTTCCGGCTTGACCGTTTCGTCCTGGACTGAGCCGGCTGCTCGTTCTGTGCCTGTTGCGCATCATCCATGGTCCCAGTAGTACGCCAGTCTCTCAGCTGCCTGGACTCGGGCTCTTGCACATCGGACCATGCTGGCCTGAACTGTTCTTGGGGGCACTTCGGACAAGTTCTTCCGTTTGCCGACACATGAATGGGGGGTTGGGGGTCAGGTAGGGGTTTACTGAGGGGCTGTGATGTGCCAAGTGATTATCTCAGCAAGCTCAGCCGCTCCGCCCTAGTTCCTGCAGTGGAGCAACTCTATCTCATTAACCAATCACAGCACAGAAGAATAACGAACTTAGGCAGACATAAGCTTAGCTAAATAGAATTTACATATACGATTATTTTTTATAATATAATAACTTTATAATATAACCTATTATCTAAAATCTGTTCTATTGAATTATAGCTCTGTATAACTTTTACATAATATATAACTTTTTATATATGCTAGTCTTATATAGATCTAAAACTATAGTCTTAAAAATAGCTATTCTAAAGTAATATATATTATAAAAATAATATACTTTTTTATATAGTATTAGACTACCTTATAATTGTATAATAATAAGAGGTCGTATTAGTAACCCTAATATAAGAAAATATAGTCCTAAGTTAGTACTATATTTTAGCTATCTTAGATTATTTATATAAGTTCTAGTTATTTATATAATTATAATACAGTCTAGGTATCTCAAATTCTACTCTTATATAGCCGGAGCTAGAAGTACTTAGACCCTTAGGGAGACTAACTTTTACCCGCACGCTAATTAGCTCAGAGTTAGCTTCTGCCTCCCTATGGGTCTGAGTTCACTAAGATAACTAAGTGAAAAGGGGGTTGGATCAAACGCTAGGGTTAGGGTTGCAAAAGAGATCTCGCTAAGTCCGCGCAAAGAGGCTGAATTCAATTGCAACTTCGACAACAACTTCGATCCGACACTCTACAGACTAGACTCGAGCTCCATAACCTCAGCAAATCCTCCCTCCATGTCTGCAATCGCCATCTCCCCCGGCATGACACACGGAAGCCGTGGCACGTTCTCAGAGCCATAGAACTTGCGTAAACCAACCTTCACCGCAATGAACCCTCCCTTGATAGCCACCCAATCCGCTCTCGCGAGTACGACCGCAATGCGCTGTGCGCCTTTGACATCCCCCTTCTCGTACAGCCGCATCGCCTCTACATGAGCTTTAGGGCACAGGTTTCCGAGACCCGCAATGACACCGTGTCCTCCCGCTACAAGAGTCGGAAGCAAGAAGTCGGCACTGCCTCCCATGGTCACAAAGCCAGTCGAAACGGTTGCGGCTGCAACTCTAGTCAGCTTGCCTGTGTTGCCACAAGTCAACTTGACGCCGACAATGTTAGCGTGTTTGGAGAGCTCGATGATGTGGTCGGAAGTCATGTCGAAGCCGCCTTGGACGGCGGGAAAATTGTAGATGACCAGAGGAATTGGCGACGCATCGGCTACGGCGCGGAAGTAGTCCAGGATAGCTTCTTTCGTGAGAAGAGATCCGTAGTAACTGGGCGGTAGAACGAGAGCAAAGTCTCCACCGCTTTCGGCCGCGTCGATGCAGAGCTTGATGGTCTGTTGCGTTGATGGTGCTCCGCATCCGACGAGAATGGGCATGTCGCCGTGGCCGCAGCGCTGAAGACCTTCCCGGGTTGTCTTCGTGATCAGCTTGCGTTCTTCGTCGTTGAGATGGACCGCCTCGCCGTTGCTTCCATGGGTTACGAGCCCGGTGACGCCGGCACGAGCTAGCATCTGGGCATGTTTCTCTGTGGCAGTTACGTCGACTCGTTGATGGTCACCAATCTGGAAGAAGGCGACTGTTGGAACATAAATGCCGCGTTCGAGATGTCGAGGTCGAGCGCCGTCGAGTTGCGTGTTGTCAATCGATCCAGGTGCCATCGTAAGTCTTTGGTGTGTTTTCGAACGCTTGTGAGGAAATTGACTGGCCGTTGTTGATGGGCGGCTTACACGATTTATGAGTGATGTTCTTGTTCGACAAAACGACAAGGTTTGTGACCCCCAACAAGCTTTGAATATTTGGGGGTCATACAGTCAGCTTACCCTTTAGTGGAAAGTATTCCTCGATGACTTTGCTGACAAGGGAGTGTGGTGAACGTGCATAGCGGGTCATGAAATGTACATGCGACGAACGACATTCGTTCCACGATCAAGAATGGGCACTCGGAGTCTCAGAAGCACCTAGCAAACGCCCAGAAAACATATTTCCAACAAGTGTCAAAAGAAACTGGCCATGGAACCATGGCCTCACAGCATGTAACGAAAGCCTCCTGCAACTTGAGCAGCAGTCGGGCCGCTCTTACCAAGCTGCTCACCCCGCTCCATCTTACGGTTCTGCGTCCGAAGGTAGATATAGGTGGCCGTTGAGAAGCAAACCGCCACAATCGCAGCTCCGAGGTTCACAGCGAAGGCAGTGACATATCTCGGAGAGTCTTAATACAAGTAAGCCGTCCAGATGTTCGGTGTGTTGCAAGCAGCATTGATGAAGCCGATAGCCGCTGCTCTCTTGACTGCTGGTTGCGAGATTGAGCCACTGATCCAAGAAAGCTATACGATTGCTGGGCTGTAGAAACTCGCTGGCATCAACATCATAGCCACATAGCGGGCTGCGACACTCAGAGTCGAGACCGCGATGATGTTTGCGACGACTGTGATGATGAGAGGAAGGGTCAAGTGGAGGAAGCGCTCTCCAGTCCTGTCAGAGTGCATGCCGTTGAGCAGCATGCAGATCACACAGAGGATGAATGGTGGCTGCAGATTGCATTCGGTCGTCAGTGTAAGTCCAACCTACGGAAACTCTTGATAATACTTACCGCCGTCAGGCCATAGGATGCGTTCGTGGAAAATCCTAGCCCTGCCACGACAGTTGGGAAGAAGTTGTTTACCGCCGCGGAGGTGTACGTTGCGTACAAAGTGCCCATCATGAGCCAAGTCTTCGGATCAGAAGCCGCGAGAACGAATCCTCGCCACGCCGTGATCTCGTGTGAGTTGTCCTTCTGCTTTTGATCGTTCTTATAGTTCCAGTCCAGCCACTGATGTTCTTGTTCGCTCAGCCACTTGACTTTCTGCGGAGAGTTCGGCAGGTAGCATGCGAACACGATCGCCAGACCAACAGTGAGGATGCCTTCGATGAGGAACAACCAGCGCCAGCTAGCAAGTCCGTGCGTACCGTCGAGCTGCGTGATGCCGATCGCGAGAAGTGTCCCGAAAGCATTGCCGAGTTGAGATCCGGAGTACAAGATGGCGGTGCGGAAAGCGATCTGCTTGCGGGTATAGAACATTGAGAGGTAGAAGAACGCGCCTGGGAAGAACACTGCTTCGACGAATCCAAGCATGAACCGGCAAGCAACCAGACTTCCAAAGCTGTTGACGGCAGCAGTGCATGCTGAGATTGCACCCCAGACAGCGACTGCCGAGCAGATGTAGAGGGCGGGAAACCGGATCTTGGACACTAGGAGGTTGGAAGGCACCTGCATGATGACTTGCAAGGTCAGTAGAGGCAAATGCTGTGTGATGATCCATCTTGCAAGCTTACTGTATCCAGCGAACAGGACACTGACGACCGTGTTGTACTGGGTGATACTCAGACCCAGATCTTCCATGATGCCCGCCAGCTTTGCGGCTTCGATGTTTTGTCGGTCGAGATAGTTGAGGATGTAGTTTCTGGACAGCGTGAGCAAAGGCTTGACACATCAAGGCTATCGCAAAGAGCATTGCGTACATTGTCATCGCTGGCATGATGATCAGATCAAGCTTCCCTGTCGCCCGTCGTCCGATCTTCTTGAGTTCGTCGGCGCCCATACCCTCTAGTAGTAAGGGCAGAGGCATCTCGTCGTGCACAAACGCCTGTTTCCGGGACTCTGAGTCTTCGACGTAGTCGATGGCATCTTTGGTTTCGTCGCGTTTCTCCATGGCGCTGGTAATTTGGAAGAGCTGGTCTAGTAGGGGCAAGAGACTCGAAAGCGTAGACTAAATTTCCGCAGGTGCCAGCTTGATCTTAAGTCAGAGCGGGAAAGACGCAACCTCCACGTACGAGGATTTCCACAGCCCAGAGCTTGTCGAACAAACACTCGGATTGGATGCTGAGCGAGGCGTGCTTCGTCCTGAAACAGCCGCAGAAAATCTCAATCCAGAGGCGCTCCAGGAGAAGAAAATCCCAAGTGACGCGAAGCAGCCTTCACTCCGAGCCATGATCAGTCTCGCGGACTTCGAGAAGATGGCTTCAATCCACATGTCTCCAACAGCTTGGGCCTACGTCATCTCCGGCGCCGACGAGGAGATCAGCTGTCTTGAGAATGCCAGGGCGTATAGTAAAGTCTTCCTTCGACCGATGGTGCTACGAGATGTGCGGATTGTTGACTGCTCGACCACGATCCTGGGCCATAAATCCAGCCTACCTTTTTATATACATCACCAGTCGGCCTGGGAAAGATGGTGCATCCTGATGGCGAGTGTGCCATCGCCAATGCAGCCGGCAAAGAAGGCATCATCCAGGTCGTCAACACAGTCAGGAGTATGCCAATCGAGCAGATCATGGAATCGAGGGCGAGTGCAGATCAACCGGTCTTTTGGCAACTGTACGCCGATCGAGATCTCGATAAGAGCGCCGCGTTCGTCAAAAGAGTCGAAGAAGCCGGCGTCAAGGCAATCTGGCTGACGGTCGACTCGCCTGTGGTCGGTAAACGGGAACGAGACGAGCGGGCAACAACCTCTGGCGTTGATACCGAAACCCTGGAGGAGATCGTTGAGAGCGACAAGGCAGCGGGTCTCGCTGCCACGAACGTCGGATTCATCAATGCAGGGATCGACTGGAGCATCGTCGATTGGCTACGAGGGATCACAAACTTGCCCATCGTCGTCAAAGGCATTCAATGCTACGAAGACGCTGCAATAGCGTTTGAACACAAAGTAGACGGCATCGTTCTCTCCAACCACGGTGGTCGTTCCCAGGATACAGCACAGCCTCCTTTGCTCACGCTTTTGGAGATCAACAAATTCGCACCGCACATCTTAGGCAAACACATGGAAGTGTTCGTAGATGGTGGTATTCGTCGAGGTACGGACATCATCAAGGCGCTGGCTCTTGGAGCCACTGCGGTTGGCATCGGGAGACCGACACTCTTCAGCACGGCGGGCGGGTTGGGGTCACATGGAGTCCGCCGGATGATACAAGTCCTCCGGCGGGAGCTGCAGATCAATATGGCGATGGCTGGAGCTCGAAACATTGGTAAAACCAATGGATCCATGCTGAATGCTCGCCAGCTTGAGCACATGCTATCGCTCGGCCACCACAAGTTGTAGTCACTGAGAGATAGTAACGACACTGTGGAGTGTTGAAACTAAACACAGAAGACTGATTTGACTCTGAAAGTGCTTTGTAGCGATTATTCGATCGGCTAGATAGAGGCAACATCAATTCTGCAATTCATCTATATACTGAGGACAGATACTTTACTTTCAACTAATTTCATGGAGAGGAGAAGTAAGTAAACTACTAATCAAGTGTTCGTAAGCTGAGAATATACTTTTCAGTAATTAAAGTTACATAAAAACCTAGTATTACATTATAGTAGGGTTCCAGGCTACGAAATACAGTTTACTAACATCAGAAGATTATTTATTAGTAGAATCAATATCTATAAATTTACTATTAATAGCTTAATTATATAAAGTACCTATAGATCTAATATAAGCTCTACTAGCTAAATACTAGTTAGCTAGTACTATTGAATATTGAATTAGATAATTTATAGATAGTACTAATACTAAGCTATTAGATTCCTTTTATTAGATACTAAATAATTAATACTAATTTTTTTATTAGACTAATAACTTTTAATATAGATAGATTAATTAAACTTAGAAATCTATTAGTAAATATTTTATATAGTTAAATAATAATTTAGTATAAGATAATTTCCTATTCTAAGTTAAATCTCTAGATTAGTTATTGAATATTAAGAATATACTCTATAACTATTTAAGCTTAGTCTTCTATTAAATGATTTTTAAACTCTATAGAACTTAATAAACTAAATTAATTAAACTAATCTTAGTATAATTAATTATTTAGAATACTACTATAGTATAAATAGAATTTATTTAGCTTCTCTAAGTAAATCTAGCTTAATATAGATTAGTATATTTATTATATCTAGCTATTAAAAATGTTTAAGCTAATAGCTAGATAATAGCTTATTTAGTAGTATAAGATTAATTATATATAAAGAATAATAGCTATTCTTCTATATACTAAGCTTATTAATAATAGATTATTAGGTTTAAATAATAGAATAACTTTATAGATTTAAAATTTAAGACTAAAATATATTTAAGCTATATATAAGAGTAGTAAGATATATTTATCTACTAGTTAATATCTAGTCTTAATACTTAATAAGTTAAGGAAATAGAATCTAATATTTTCTATATAAATATAAGTAAAATCATTTATTATAAATTCTAGAATACTCTTTATATAGTTTAGATACTTTTAGTTAAAGCTCTATCTATACTAGATTATTATTAGAAAGTTATATAATTAGTTAAAAAGATAGAAATATAGTATAAGTAAGAAGAATTAGTAGCTAATAGTAGTAATAACTTTAAATAGTCTAAGATTCTTATAATTAAGCTTCTTTAAGAGATATTAGATTCTAATATTATATATATCTAGCTATATAAGATCTCTAGACTTATAAAAGGTTACTAGTATACCTAGTATATAGTATACTTATTTAGCTTATATAAGAGTAGTAGAAGTATATATCTAAGTTAGTACTTATTCTATATACTTTATAAAGATATTAGTATTATCTATTAAGTATCTTTATATAGAAGTTATAGCTAATTAAGAAAGATTTTAAAGAAAACTTATTTAAGAGTAATATCTATAGTTAGTATAGAATAGTAATATACTAGTTAAGATATTAATATAGTTATTTAGTATAAACTATACTATTAGAAGCTAGTTATTCTAATTATCTTAGGAGTAGCTATAGTAGAAGTAGATATATTACTTTAGAGTCTAATTTATATATTTAGAGACTCTATTGATTTAAGAGTAAAAAGTAGTAGATAGATTCTAATATATACTAAGAATTATATATAGATACTCTATAAATATACTTCTAAACTAGAAGCCTTAATTAGATATTACTACTATTAGTACTCTATACTATATAAAGATATACTTATAAAAGAGATAAGCTATATACTTAGAAGTAAGATTATTAGTAGATAGGAAATATACTATCTTTATAAGACAATTAGTAATTGTAAGAATATTATAATAATTATACTTATTTAGAAAGCTTTTCTAGTAGAAAGTTTAATAATAAAGTTAATAATAATCTCTCTCTAGATATTAGTTAGTACTAGATTAGATAATAGTATTCCTTAATACTTTAATCTTAATATAGTTAAGTATCTATAGATATAGTAGTTTCTTAGATATTAAGTAATATTATTCTATATCTTTAGCTAGAATATAGTATATAAAACAAGCTTAAAGATTCTACTAATATCTTAATAGCTAGTAAGAGATTAGTTATAGTATTCTTAAATATAGTAGGTTCTTAGATTCTTAAAATCTATAATATATAGATAACTTTTAACTATTAGTATATCTTTTATAAAGATATAGTTAGATAGCTTAACTTAGTTAGTCTTTATAAATTAGAGTATCTTACTAGCTATTAGCTTAGCTTAGTAGTTCTTTATTTCTTACTAGATTGTACTACTTATATAAGTATTATCAAGTACTTCTTAGAGAGATATTAGCTTATTATTCCTATTATTATCTATATAGACAGAATTAATAGTAAGATTAATAGGAAGTTCTATATCTCTCCTAAGATTACTATTATTATTCTTAATATTAGTAAGTATAGTATACTAGTTACTAGTTACTAGTAAGTATAGTAAGCTCTTTAGAAGTAAGCTTCTTATAGCTATCTACTACTTTAGTCTTAATAAATTTAGTAGCTATTTAAATAGCTATACTAGAATTATTAGTATATAGAATTATATAATAGTAATATACTATTCTTAGATTATCATTATCTTCTAGTAGGTCTTATAAATAATAAGTTAAGATATTTAGCTTATCTTTTTATATACTAGGTTAATATATAATAATAAAGTTAAATTAGCTTAGAAGTTTAGTCTAATAAACCTAGTAAGAGTTTAGGTACCTAGTTTCTATAAACTATATTAGATTATAATAATTAGAATTTACTATAATCTTAATCTTAGATTATATTACCTTAGAATACTATTCTTTAAAGAAGTATATAATAGTAAGTAGCTTCTTATTATAGATATTATAATTATACTTAGTAGATACTATATACTTACTAAAGAATATAATAGAGTATAATAAGTTTCTCTTATTAGTTACTTTCATATATAGCTATAATAGAATTTCTATAATAATATATTTAGATATATTAGTCTTAAGCTAGGTATCCAAATTAGAGTTATAATATACTAGGATTAGAATAGCTATAAATATAGCTTTAAGTAGATTAAATATCTTTTAGTACTTAGAAGTCTATTTAAATATATAGTTCTTTTTAGTCTACTTAGTTAGAGGTTTTATAATTAGTAAGAATCTATAGATAAACTTTCTATAAAAGTTAGTAAAGCTAAGAGATAATTAAATATTCTTTATAGATATATATAGTTACTAGATAGTAATAGCTTTAATCTTAATAAGGTCTATCTTTAATTCTTCTAAAGTAATAATTAGACTAAGTTATTTAATTTCTTAGATATAAAACTTATACTTATTTATTATAGATAAGTAATATATATAATAAAACTTCTTATATAATTAAATAAGTTTAATACTAAAAGAAGTATATAAGTACTAGATCTTTTACTAAGTCTTATAGTATAGATCTTTATCTATACTTTCTTTATAAGAATACTACTCTTTATATTATCTTTCTATTCTATTATAAATATCTTCTAATCTAAGAGTACTACTATTCTCTACTTAAGAACTCTATAATATTATATATAATTAGAAGTCTATTCTAAGTTATTACTTAGAAAGAGTAAAGAAAGTACTACTTTCTAGTATTTCTTTATATAGATTCTATATCTTTTCTTATAACTTCTATCTTTTTACTTTTTATTTCTTTACTTTAGAATCTTTACTTTAGAATCTTTACTTTTTATATATATTATAGTTATATATAATTAGTTACTAAATACTAAGATAACTATCTATATAGAGACTTTTTTATATTATAAATCTTTTTCTTTTTCTTTTTCTAATAATAATAATAGTAGTAACTTATTCTAATTCTTTTTATTAGAAGAGATATAGAATAGTTTTCTAAATTCTATATAAAACTAACTAGAACTTAGATATCTATATCTGCTTCTATTTTTCTACTTATTTACTATATAGTTTATATACTTTTTAGTCTTAAATATATCTTTTAGACTATAAGTCTTCTTTCTTAGAGTCTAGCTAGTATTAAATAGTATAAGCTAACTTTTTAGTCTAATTATACTATCTTCTACTATTACTACTACTAGAACTATAAGTTTAATAATAAAAAAATCTTATTTATATTCTATTTAAAAAGTATTAGCTTATACTTCTTTTAGTTTTCTTATAGTCTATATAGTTTATACTATCTAGATCTACTTTAGTAATATTCTTATATAAGAAGCTCTAGTTTCTACTACTTTTTTACTAACTAATATATATTCTAAATTAAAAGTATATAATAATCTAAAAAAGATTCTTAAGATTTAGAAGATCTTAAGATTTTTATAGATACTAGACTTACTATCTATATAAGAATATCTAAATTCCTATTAAAAAGTATTACTAATTAGACTTTTTTAATAATCTTACTTTTAAGATTATTATTAAAATAACTAATATAGTTATCTAGTAGTCTTTATTATAAGTAAATAATTTTTAGAATCTATATAAAAAGTATTACTAATTATTAAATATAGTCTAGATAATATTCTAGTAGTTTTAATATTAGATTATTATTAGAAGAATCTTTTATTCTTTTTCTTTTTTAAGAGAAAGAAGTTAAAAGAAAGAAAGATATAGCTAGATTTTATATATTTTAGACTAGAAACTATAATAAACTAAAAGCTATATATTCTAGACTAGAAGCTAGAACTTCTTAGATTTAAAACTAATATAAATACTTTTTATTTATTTTCACTTTTTATTTTCAATATTTTTTATTAAATTATAAATAGTTTAATAAGTTAATAATTCTAAGTAAAATACAATCTAATAAGTTATAATGAATCTAATAATAATAAAAATCTAACTTTTATTAAGTAAAGTCTAATTTCTTTTTCTTCTTTTTTATATAGATTTTTTTAGATCTATTATAATATTAAACTTTACTATATTTTATTTTAACATTATCTAAAGTATTTCTATCTTTTATATTTTCTAGAGATTTCTAAATAGACTTATAATATCTAAGCTATTTTATTAGAACTTTATACTTTTTCTTCTTATTATTAGTTCTATTTCTTATATAAAGAATTTTATTTATATAGTACTTTTTATAAACCTTAATAAGTATAGATTCTAGTTAGTTATTATTAGTCTTTTATCTTAGTAATAGATCTTAGCTTACTAGTTAAAGAAGATTAGTATAAAATATAAAGTATATATTTTTTAGAATACTAGTAAATTATATAAAGACTAGTAATAACATCTTAAAGACTATATACTTTATATACTTAGTATTTAGACTTTTCCTTAGCTATATTATTATATAGTTTCTAAGATCTAACTAGATCTTATTACTAATCTAGTAAATGGATACTAAAGTCTATATCTTATTTATATTCTTTTTCTATTTTTAAGTAGTAACTACTATAATTATTTAATAGAAGTCTAAAATATTCTTTATCTTCTTAATAAAGTCTTATACTTATTATACTATAGTTAATCTTCTATTATTAATAGGCTCTAGCTCTAATAGTATAGAAGATAGTACTTTATATCTATATATTATAAAGAATATATGTATTTCTAACTCTATATAATAATAACTATTTAGTATAAGTTATATTATAGAAAGCTACTTCTTTTAGTTAGATATCTTATAGTTAGTATAGTGTCTTAGATATATTTAAGTATCTTAATTAAGATATTCTAGACTTCTATCTATTTATAGATAGTAAGTAGAACTTAATCTCTACTTTACTTCTAAGAGTCTATATAGTTTCTTTTATAAAGCTAGTCTAGTTTATACTTTTATTACTAGTAATAGCTTATAGTAGTCTATAGTATTTTATCTAGTAGTTTATAAACTTTTTAATATATCTCTTAGTTTTTATTAAAAATATTATTTCTAATATAATAGTTTTATTTAGATAGTTCTTAATTACTTATAGATATTTATAACTACTAGATTTAGAGAAATTAGTTATAAAGTCTATTAAGATCTCTATAAAGATATAGTTAGATACTAGTAGTAATTATAAAAGACTATACTTATATATATATTATATACTATTCTAGTTATAGTAATTATAGTTCTATATAAGCTATTTTATATACTAGAACTAGAAAGACTAGTAGAAGTTATATATTATAATAGAAGTAGTAGTATTCTACTCTAAGTATCTATAGACTTCTAAATTATATATAAACTAAATTAGTTTATTACTTAGAATATCTAACTATAACTTCTTAGATTCTAGTAGAATATACTTAACTTCTAGAAATATAGAAATATATTATATCTATAGTTTATCTTAGTAGTAGAGATATCTATAACTATCTATTATATAATCTCTAGTTTATATTTTTATCTTAATTTTAAAGAATAGTATATAGATTCTACTTTATATTATATAAAGTACTTTCTAGTAGAGAGTATTCTTTCTAATTATCTTATTCTAGAGAAAGTTTAATTTATTATTCTAAAATAGTAGATTAGAAGCTACTTATTTATTAGTAGAGTTTATATTATTTCTATAGAAAGTCTTTTAAAAAGTAATAATATCTATTAGAATAGTAGTTTCTAAATCTATAGAATTTAGTCTTAGTTTCTTATATCTTAAGACTAAAATAGTAGTATCTAAGAAATCTAGCTTAGAGTTCTTACTATATAAGACTAGAGTAGTAAATACTTATATATTAAAGTTATTACTATAGAATATCTATTTAAGAATATCTAATATATCTAGACTTAGATTTATAAGTTTTAGAATAAAATTCTATATAAACTATATTACTAGTAGCTAGATAGAGATTACAGCTATTACTGTCTCTTAATTTCTACTAGACTCTATTTAGTTAGATATATAATCTAATTCTAGAAACCTATAATAGTAGAACTATTTACTATTCTTTCTAAGAGTATTCTATTTCTATTAGAAGAAAGTATCTAGTAGAATTACTTTAGCTTCTAGCTAATATATTAAAGTAAACTAGAACTTTACTAGAATCTTATATTAATAGATCTAGTATTCTTAAAGTTATTACTTTACTATAAAATATTCTTAGATTTTTATAGTCTATTTAAATAGTAAAGAAACTATATACTTTTAGCTTAGATTTTTAGAATCTTATTAAGACTACTATTATAAGTATTCTCTTATTATAGATATTATAGTTAATCTTAGTCTTATTTAGTTTCTATAAGTAGAATATAATAGAATATTAGATTTTATCTCTTTACTAGATAAGTATAGCTTCTAGTATAAATCTATTATAATTACTCTTAAGAAATATAGAAAGAGTTAGATTCTATTTTAAAAGTACTAGAGTTTTATAAAACTTATTATATAGCTTTTTAAAAATAGTCTTTTTTATCTTTTTCTAGAAGAATAATATATCTTTACTAGTAAGTATAGTTAATAGACTAGTAATCTTTAAGTAGTTTAGAATAAATATTCTATAATAATTTATAAAGCTAAGAAACTAGTATATTTTCTTTTATATCTTAGAAGTCTTCTATTTATAAATAGTATCTATCTTTATAAAGTTAGATTCTATACTCTTTCTATTAGTATATATAATAAATTCTAGATACTTAATAAAGTTTCTAGTAAATTTATACTTTCTAGAATTAAGATAAAAACTTCTATTCTAAAGCTTTTAGAATATAGTCTTAATCTTATAGAAGTACTTCTTATAAATACTATTTAAGTAAATAATAATATTATCTATATAAATAAATATAAAGTTATTAAGATATTCTTATAATAAAGTATTAATATACTACTAGAAAGTAGCTAGGGTTCTAGATAAACTAAATAAGTATATAAGCTATTTATAGAAAATAAATCTTATATAGAAAGCTATCTTATACTTATTATCTTATACTATATAGATCTAGTAGAAGACTAAAACTATATTAACTTTTATAAGCTATCTAGCTTTTATAAGATTTTATAAGGTTTCTAAAATTAGAGATAATATATATTAGTTATACTTTATTATTATATTTAGAACTCTATAATTATAGTAAAACTAGAGTTCTCTACTAGGTTTTCTTATAAAAAGTATAGAAACTATTACTTCTAACTAACTAGATTAGATATACTTTTTCTAAATAATATTATTTAAAGTCTTTCTTAGAATAAGTTATTCTTCTTTTAATATACTATATAGTAGACTCTAGAATAATAATAGTAGAAATCTATTAGATTACTTCTAAAAGTTAATTTTATAATTAACATTTAGTTAATAAGAAACTAACTTTTCTAATTTCTAATAATAAAATAATAGAAGTAGATTATAAGCTTTTAGAAATAGTATATTCTTTAACTTCTTCTTTAGAAAGAAACTCTTAATCTTTAGAACTTTTTTAATATCTAATATAATAGAGATAGTAACTATTATAAAGTTACTACTATTCTTATACTCTAGATAATTAAGTTTCTTATCTATTTATTATTTTAATCTTATTATATATCTTTTATAGATTTTCTAAGATTAAGAGAAACTCTAATCTAGAAATAATATATATATATAAATATACTATTTATTAGAATCTATTAATTTTTATATAGAAAGTAATAACTTTAATAATATTTATATTCTTTATAGTTAAGCTTATATTTCTTACTATATAGACTTTATAACTAATATAGTTAAGACTAGGTTCTTTAGCTAGCTTTATATTAATTAGAGTATAATATTAATAATCTTTATTAATAAGAGCTTAGATTCTAATATTATTTTAGAAAGTTATATTAGTATATATAAGATTTCTTTTTATAACTATCTAGACTTTATTCTATCTATCTATCTCTCGATACTTTATTTACTTTTATCTTCTATTTATAAGAAAGAGTTATACTTTTCTTAGACTAAAGATATTAGAGTTTAATTCTTCTTAGTTATCTTCTAGTACTAGATCTAATATAGTTATATTAATTAAAGTTAACTATACTGCTAAAGTAAACTTATATTCTTATATCTAGTATTTCGCTAATCTATAATAGAAGTAGAGTCTTTTCTTATAATATCTCTTTCTTTCTATACTATTAATCTACTTTATTTTAGATTTTCTATTTTAATTACTAATATAGTTTTTAATATATTTCTTATAGAAACTATTAATAGATATTAGAGCTATTATAGTATCTTTATTATTATTTACTTAATTTATAGTAGATTAGCTATTTAAGTAAGTAGTAACTATTATATTTAGAATAGAATTCCTATTCTTCTTTTTAAAATATCTTTTATAAATAGTCTTAAGCTAGTTAGTACTTTTAAGATTAGTTATAATTCTTTTAATCTTTTTAGAAAAAATATAATACTCTAATATCTTTAGAATAGTTACTATATATAACTTAGTAGAATTAGAAAAGATATTTTTAAGATAGCTAATCTTTATAGTATTATTCTATTAGTCTCTACTTATAGATAGTAGAAGTCTATTAAATTCTAGCTAGTATTTATACTAGAGCTATTCTATAGTATAATTTAAGTTTATAAGCTATTTAAGAGCTTTTATAGCTTTATTAGTATCTATAAAGATATTCTTAAGTTATATAAAGAAAGCTATAGAATTCTTCTTCTTTTTAGTACTTTTCTTTTCTTATAAATATTTTATATAAACTTTCTTCTAACTTAGTAGAGTATTATAGATAGTATTATAATAGTATTTAGTAGAACGTAGTAGTTTTAATATAGAATATATATAGTAAGATTCTTTTAATCTTATAAGATAGTTATAGAAGATCTCTATTTAGTTACTCTAGAAGAATAACTTCTATTCTTTAGATAATATAGATTCTCTATTAGAGTTTAATAATAATTAGATAGAAAGAGCCTAGATTAGAGTAACTACTAGATTATTTAGAGATATTTATTTAGAAGTAGATATTATAGTAGAGTTAGTAGTAGCTATAGCTATATACTAATATCTCTTAGCTTCTACTTAGTTTAGAATAGCTTATATAGATTAGAGCTTATATTCTATCTCTTACTAAAATATATATATTTCTTATTTAGTAGACTTTTATTATAACTATTTAGAAGCTAGTATATTAGTCTTAGAATCTAGTATAAAGTTAAGAAGTATATCTATATCTATAGTTAATTAAACTTAATATTATAGGTAAGTAATATATATACTAAGACTTCTTATAGTATTTAATAAGTTTAATACTAGAAGAAGTATATTTCTAAACTAAGTCTAGAGAATAGTATATAGATACTAGATCTTCTACTAAGTCTTATAATATAGACTTCTATCTATACTTTATTTATAAGAGTATTACTCTTTATATTATTAATATTAACTAGAAGCTCTACTTCTCTTAATTTAAGAAGTATCTTCCTAATATAGGATTAGTATTTATTAAGAGTTAATAAGTATATAAGTAGATTATTAAGATAAACTATAATAGAGTTATTAAGATATTCTCTTATAGTATTATTTATATATCTCTACTAGATAGTAGAACTATTATATAGATTAAAGAATATAGATTTATACTAGTATAGACTATATCTAGTAATAAAGATAGTATTATAAAGTAACTACTCTAAATATATAATAATACTATATAGTAGCTAATTAGTATATATAGATAACTATATTCTATCTTATTAACTACTAGTTTCTTTTAATTCTTTATATATATCTATCTATAAGCCTTTATTATCTAATTATATAACTCTTTAATATTTTTATAGACTAACTATTCTTTACTTTCTATAATAAAGATATTTATACTACTAACTGTAGTAATAGATATAATAATACCTAATACTGACTCTAATATACTCTAGTATTTAGTTATATATAAGATATTCTAAGAAGTATATAAACATAATACTTATTATCTAAAGTTAGCTCTAATAAGTAACTTACTATATCTTATAACTAGTAACTTATATCTCTTATCTAGACTTTAGTTACTACTTTAACTATAGAGACTTTAGCTAGCTAATACTATATATATATATATACTAAATTATCTCTTAGTATAAAATAGCTAGATAGATCTTAATACTTTATTATAACTAATAACTTACTACTAGCTAGTATTACTACTAACTCTAGTAATATAATATAAATAAATAATAAAGTATACTTAACTATACTACTAAGCTCTCTAAGAAAGCTTACTACTACTAGTAGTAGCTTCTAAAAAAATATTCTAATTCTAATCTCTAAGACTTCTTAGTATTTAAGTATAAACTATACTCTACTAATTAATATATTAATAACTTAGAGCTTAAGAAGACTCTTATAGTCTAGTAAGTACTAGATATTATAATAGATACTTTAATTCCTAGTACTAGTAGTAAGATATATAATCTTAATAGTAATATAATTCTTAATCTCTTAGTTATCTATAGTATTATATTTAATACTACTAATAATCTAGAACTAAATAATATCTAGGATATAAGAGTTAATAGTATAGAGAATTAGCTAAAGACTATAAAGAAGAAGCTATAGATCTAGTTCGACCTTATTTAGAAGTATAATAAGACTATACTAGTATACTAGAAGAAGAATAAAGCTCTTATTAAGAATAATAGAAGACTAAATAGAACTATTACTACTTTACTTAGTCTTCTTATAGCTAATAAGAATAGTAATCTACTCTAGCTTATTTAGAATATATAAGATATACTTACTATAGGTCTAGTACTTCTAGTTACTTATTAAGAAGACTTCTAAGAAGTTACTAAGAGTAATCTTATAAGCTTATTAAGAAGCTTAATAACATACTTAATACTTACTAAGATAATATTAATTACCTTAAAGATAAGACGATCTCTAATCTCTAAACTAAGAATATATAGCTTACTAAGCTTACTTCCGACTTTAATAAGCTAAATAAGTAATATAATATAATTAGTAGTAGACTAACTATTTACTATAAGAACCTAGATAATTATACTAAAGAGCTATATATAGTAAATAAGTAGAATAAGAAATAGTAAGATATATACTATAATTACTATACTAAGCTTAGTAAGCTAGCTACTTATATCTAGACTACTTTTACTATTCTAAACTAGACTATTACTAAATATAATTAGGTAATAGAGAAGCTTAATAATAAGGTTCCTATTACTACTATCTCTATAAGCTAGATCTAACTAATATCTATACTTTCTAACTTTAACTATCTATTTACTATCTCTAGCTTAAGTAGCTTATATAAGTAAGAGAATATAGTATCTTTACTAAACTATAAGTAGTATACTACTAAGTATAGCTATAGCTCTTATAGCTATAGCTTCTACTACGATAATAGTAATAGCTCTAATAATAGCTTAGACTTATTCTATAATAAGTATTCTTACTCTTATTATCTATACTATAAAGATAACTCTCTATACTATAATAATAAGTATACTATTCTGATAAATAAGTATACTATTCTAATAAATAAGTATACTACTTCTAATAATTCTTTATCTATATTAAATAGAGAGTATACTAATAATTACTAGTCTAACTCTATTATATTTATAGAAGATAATAGTAGCTAATATTATAAATAGGCTAGTAATATAGATACTAAGCTATATAACTTATATTCTAACTTAGACTTTACTAATTAGATCGACTACTTTAAGTTATATACTAGTAATATAGCTTAGACTCTAATTAAGAACTATATTAGTTATTAGGCTAGTAACTACTAGACTTCTATAGATAAGTATTAGACTAAATTTAATACTAACTATCTTTCTAAATATAAAGCCTTATAGACTAAGATATAGCTCTAGCTACTTACTCTTAAGAACTAAAACTATAAGAAGTTTATTAGGAAATATAAGAATCTTACTACTAAGACTAATATTAAGCCTAAAGTCTATAAGCTCTAGCTAAAGCTACTAAAGACTATCTAAAAAAAATACTATATAATTATAATATAGAATCTTCTTTATCTTATATAATTAGTATATTATAAACTAGGATACTAATAAAGCTCTCTATAAACTCTATAAAGCTAGTAGTAAGATAGATAATAAGAAGTCTATCTCTAGTAGTAACTCTAATAACTTTAGTACTTCTAACTTAGATAGCTTAGATAGCTTAGATAGTTCTAGCTATATTATATATATTATCCTCTTTAAGTTTAAAGGCTTAGGTAAGCTTTCTAATAACCTAGCTAAGCTAAAGTATATTACTAAAGAAGAATATTATATTAGTTACTATAAAAAGAGTTATACTAACTTATAGAACTCTAAGTATATATTCTATAGTCTATATAGTATCTTTAAGTTTAGTAATATATATAAGAAGATTACTATTACTAGCTTCGAAGCTAGTAGGAATAAGCTATATAGTATCTATAATAATACTATATAGATTACTACTATCTATAACTATAATAATAATCACTCTCTACTAATAGCTAAAGATTATATAATCGAGAATAGTTCTTATAGTTATAACTATAGCTAGAGAAATAGTATATACTACTACTAAGTTATATATATAGTACTCTATAATATTACTTAGATAGAGTAAAGAAGATAGAAGATACTCTAAGGGTTAATATTTAAGATATATATAGCTATACTAACTATATTATAGTTATCTTATTTTTATTAGATATATTAGACTAAATTAAAGTAAAAATGTTACATAATACTAGTATATTATCTCTATTTATCTTATCAAACTCTGTATATATTTATAACCTACTAAGAATTAAGCTCACTCTTACTAAAACTATAAGAATAGCTAATAACTTTTCTATTAAAATTAGTAAAGCTATTAATCTCTTATAATATATTAGTATCTATATAGATTAGTACCTTTACTATACTATATCTATTTATAACTATAATATTATATTAGGAATATTAAAGTTAGAAGAATATAACTCTAATATTAACTTTACTTTCTATATAATTAACTTTAATAAGTACTCTTATCTAGTATAATATCTATCTAGTTAATCCTATATTATAGCTATTAACTATAAGGATAATATCTACTAACTAAGTATAATAATTATAATAATAATAATAATAATAATAATAATAATAATAATAATAATAATAATAATAATAATAATAATAATAATAATAATAATAATAATAATAATAATAATAATAATAATAATAATAATAATAATAATAATAATAATATCTATACTATAAGTACTACTACTTTTATTAAGATAGTTTATAAGTATAAGAATAATATAGAAGTTCTCTAGTCTAAGAATCTATAAGATAATAAGATAAAATATCTTTATTACTTTATAATCTCTTCTAAGAATTATAATAAGTTTATAATATAAGCTAAGTATATCGACTCTAAGATTAAGCTCCTATCTAAGTATTATAACTTTAATAATATATTTAAGTATAAGAATAAGTTTAAGCTACTATTATATAAAGATATTAACTATTCTATTAATCTTAAGTCTAAGATTAAGTTTCTATATAAAAAGATATTTCTAATAAATCTAGCTTAGTTAGTAGCTATAAAGAAATATATTAATAAAGAATTAGCTAAGAGTATAATTAAACTATTAAATTTACTATATATCTTATAAGTTCTTATTATTAGAAAACCTAATAGTAGTCTATATATATAGATTATTATATCTTAAATACTATTACTATTAAGAACTAATATTCTATTTCTCTTATTAAGAAGACTTTATACTATCTATATAAGACTAAAGTCTTTACTAAGCTTAATATTATAGTAGTATTTAATAATATAGATATTTATAAGAGAGATAAGTAGATAACTACTTTTATTACTAGATATAGACTATACTAATATAAGATCCTACTATTTAGACTCTATAATAGCTCTACTACCTAGTAATACTATCTAAATAGTCTTATATCTAAGTATCTTAATAACTCTATTACTATCTATCTTAATAACTTACTTATCTACTCTAAGAATCTTAATAACTATATTAAGTATATTTATAAAGTACTTATAAAGCTAAGAGCTACTAGTATTTCTACTAATATTAATAAGTATAAATTCTATATCTAAGAAGTAAAATACTTAGATCTTATTCTTATATTAGATAGTCTTAAGATAGATTTATTAAAAGTTAAAGCTATCTAATTCTAAGAGTAACTAAAGAATATTAAGAATATATAAAGCTTTCTTAGTTTTATAAACTTCTATTATAGATTTATATATAACTACTTAACTATTACTAGTCTAATAATAGTACTTACTAAGAAGAATATTAGTTCTTTTAACTTTAATAATAATATAAAAGCTACTTTTACTAGGCTTTAGAATATCATTATAGAGACTCTAATTCTAGTATACTATAATTCTAAATTATAAAACTATATTAAGACTAATATATCTAATTATATAGTTACTAGTATTCTATATTAGATATATAATAATAGTATTCTAAGATTCATTATCTTCTTTTCGAAATATATAGTTTCTATTAAATATAACTATAATATCTATAATAAGAAACTTCTTACTATTATCTATACTTTTAAGAATAGTACTCTAAACTATTTATAATATACTATAAGAATTAAGCGATTACTAACTACTATAACTTATAAATATTTATAACTATAAAATAGCCTAATTCTTACTAAGTATATTAGACTAAGTTCCTATTCTAATTTTACTTTTATATTATCTATAGAACTCGTAAGTAAGATAAGAAGTCTAATACTCTTATATAATATCTATAAGACTAGTCTACTAATATAGATAACTCTTATATTATAAGCTATAATTATATCTTACTCTATTCTAAGAATATTACTAATAGTATAATTAATAAAGTAATAAAGAACTTTACTAAACTAGTTACTACTATTAGTATTACTATAATAGTATATAACTATAATAATAAGCTTCTTCTACTTTCTATTACTATAAGTAATTGATATACTCTTCTTAAGAATAATAATAAGTCTAATAAAGAAGTCTAACTTCTAAATAAATATCTAGAGTCTAATACTAATAATAAAGATAAACTAATACTATTATAAGATATACTCTAAATAGCCTATATATAACTAATAGTTAAAGCTAATATTACTTAATATAAGTATATAGATATTAATAATACTAAAGTACTAGGATTTCTTAAGACTCTATATATTACTCTAGTAGACTACTTCTTTATTACTAATAGTACTATACTAATAGTTAATAGTTATCTTTATATTCCTAAGTATCTTAACTTAAGAACCTACTATATCTAGTAGTATTATAATCTACTACTTACTAGCTACTAAGATATTAATAGAATCTTTAAGCTTCTTATATATATAGTATTCTAGCTAAAGATATAGAAAGAAGTTACTTACTATATCTATAATTACTATTTCTATAGGTAAGCTAATATCTTATAGCTAAAGCTTTAGAATATACTAGTACTATATACTATATCTTCTTACTAATAGGAGAATATTATAGTCGACTTTAATATTAATCTTTCTACTAGTAAAGAAATACTTAAGTCTTAGAATATCTATAGAAATATTATTATAGTTACTAATTATCTAATAAAGATAGTATACTTTCTTTCTATTAAAAACATAAGTATAGAGTAGATAGCTTACTTCTTTTATTAATATATTTTCTTAATCTATAGTCTACTAAAGAAAGTTATCTTAGACTATAGTACTTAATTTACTTCTATCTTTTTAAGAACTTTATAGACTTTACTTAGTATATATTATAATCTATCTATAGTATTTTATCTATAGACTAATAGTAGTTCTAAACATACTAACTAGATAATTAAGAAGTATATTAGAATCTACTATAACTATTAATAAGATAACTAGATTAACTAGCTTTCTATAGCTAAGCTTACTCTTAATAAATATATTAATACTATAACTATATTAATACTATTCTTTACTAACTATAGTTAATATACTTAAATAGATTTCTAGAACTTAAAGTATATATATATATAACTACTACTAATACTACTAATAATAGTATACTAATATCTACTATATATAAGTATCTTATAGATAAAGCTATAGTATTTACTAAATATATAGATAATATACTAACTTAGTTCTAAGCTACTTCTATTCTAAACTAAGTAAAGTAGTAGTACTAAGCTAATTAGTACTAAGATATTATAATCGACTATAAACTAGATACTCTTATATAGCTTAATATCTCTAATATTTAGATAGAGTATTCTACTAAGAAGCTTAACTATAAGTAGATTAGCTCTTTTAAGATACTAGCTCTAATTAGTTAGTACTTATCTTCTAGCTTCTTTACTAAGAGTATTAGTAATATATATAATAAGTTAGATAGTTCTATAATATCTATTACTATATATTTATTAATATGTTTTTTAATAGCTATAAGCTATATTAGGTTTATAGTAAAGCCTCTTTTATATAGAGGTTCTAAGCTAGGCTTAAGATTAATTATATAATTAATTCCTAGTTCATAATTAGAAAGTATAAACTTACTCTTATACTTAAATATATTAGTAAACTTATAGTACTCTAGTAGAAGCTTTAGCTTAGAGTTAGTCTTAATAGAGTTAGTTATAAACTTCTTATAGTTCTTAGAAGATATTATAAAGCTTTATATATATTTATCTTTAGAGCTTAAGTCTTTAGACTATAATATAGTAGTCTTATAGTCTTTATACTTACTTATATATAGAAAGATATCTATAGAAATAGTATAGATATTAAGATTATTCTAGTAGTTATACTTAGGATAGTACTTAGCTATAGTAGTATAGTCTCTACTATCTATACTAATAAGATATAGATAGTTTAAGATAAGATAGTTCTTTATATAATATACTTTATTAAAGTAAACTATATAATTAGTAAAGTTAAGACTTAGATTATATTCTTCTAACTATATAAGGTCTAGGATAGTATTATAGTTATAAAGACTAGTTATATAATAGAGAGTCTAATTAATATAGTTACTAATTCTAGTAGTAATAAGAGCTTATCTAGTAATCTAAATAAGTAAGCTATTAGCTATTTAGTAGTTATAAGGTTTATAAGTAAGTATTAGTAATTAGTTTATATATATAAAGTTAGAACTAATAAAGAAAGAAGATATACTAGTATTAATAAGAGAATGAGCTTTAATATAGTAGTTATTATAATATATCTAAGCTATATATACTATATACTAAGTATAGCTTATAATATCCTAAATATATAGTCTTAGAGTATTCTCTATCTCCTATATTCTATAATTATTATATTATTAGAGTACTTTACTAAAGTAACTTATTAGTAGAGTAAGCTGTTTCCTAGACTCTATTAGTATAGTATACTCTAAATATATAGCTACTTCTTAGACTTAGAAAGAGTATTATTATTCTTATAGTTATCTATAGTATTTAGTACTATACTATAACTATATTAGAGTATATTATACTATACCGTAGTTATATTATATAGAATATTAGTAAAGATAAACTTACTATAGTCGAAGAAGATATACTACTAGATACTAGTACTATAACTAGACTTATAGTAACTAAAGTATAGATTATTCTTAAAGATATAGTTAGTCTTACTAGGATTACTCTTCTTAGATAGATTATTATACTTATTAGATAGTAAATAATCTTACTTATACTACTATAGATACTATTAGAGTAGTTACTACTAGAGGTACTAGTACTATTAGTACTATAGCTATAGCTATAGCTAGTACTAGACTTATTATTACTAGAGCTAGAGCTAGAGCTAGAGATCTTAGTAGTACTATATATAGACTTTATAGTCTTATAGATATTCTCTTTAGTAATATAGAAGTTACTAAACTCTCTAAATAGCTTATAGTAGATCTAGATAGTCTTCTTCTAGTAGATCTTATTAAGCTTTATCTAGACTTTACTAGTCTTAAGCTTATAGCCTAAGTAAGCTAAGAGGTTGTAAAGAGTAATTATCTATTTAATATAGGACTCTCTATTATTTTACTTATAGAGTATATACTTAATCTTAGTCTTAGCTTCTTTACCCTTTAATATATATTTACTATCTAGTTCTTCTTAGTAGTTATTAATTATAACCTAAGATAAGTAGCTAGCTTTACTATAGTTCTTTATAATCTACTAGGTCTATTCTTCTATATAACTATAGATATAGTCTATAATAGTACGAAAGTTAGTATTATAGATACTATATATAGAGTATATCTTACTATTTATCTTACTATACTATATATATTACTTAGAGATATTATCTTTCTTAAAGATCTTAGAGTTAGAAAAGTAAGAATTAAGCTTTAGAGTATTTAATAAAGAGGTTACTATAGTACTAGATAGATTAGCTAATAGATATAGTATATAAGAGTTAATATAAGACTTATAAGATTAGAAGTAGTTATAGTTTTAATAAAGAGTATTAATATAATAGATAGTAGAGTATATACTAAAGAGGCTTATATATAGCTATACTTATAATTATAACTAGAGATTATAAATAGCTTAATTATACTTATTAGTAAGATTCTTAATTAACTACTTCTACTATTCGATTCTATTATTAGTCTTATTAAGATCGGCTTTAAGATTACGATAGTTCTAAGCTTAGACTTCGAACTTAGTAATAGCTATTTACTTATATTATTCGAATTCTTACTATAGAGTAACTATTACTAAAGATAGTCTCTAGTCGATTAGAAGTATAATAGCTTACTTACTACTATATATAGTATAGTATATATTATTATACTTCTAGTAAGTATTATTATAATCTTAATAAGCTTTATTACAATCCGTATAGATTATCTTAAGATCTTAATAAACCTTATTAAGTTTATAGTAGAAAGTTTCTAATTTAAAGTAGACTTTATTATACTATATATAAAGTTATATATTAATATATCTAGAAGTAATAAGAGTACTATTTATCTTATTCTATCTCTCTATATAGTTCTTAATAAGATCTAATATCTTAGTAAGAATATTAAATTAGATAGTAGAGTTAACTACTACTATAGTAATAAAGTTCTTAGAGTTCTTAATAATTAGTTTATCTAAGTTATAGCTCTAGCTAGCTATTCTATTAAGTAGCTATATAAGCTTAGAGAAGTTAATAACTATAGTAGCTAGATTCTATATAGTTGTTAAAGGGTTACGTAATTAGGTAATAAAGGTTTATAGACGGGTATATATAAAAGGATCGTAAGGATCGAGAGTCTAATAACGTAGGGTACGGTTACCCGTACGTACCGATTAGCCGTTACGTAACCTCGTTACGTATTTATTTCTTAAGAGTAGTTACTTTATAATAATAGTATTCTAGTTAAGATCTTTAAATTTCTTATCTTATAGATTCTTATTCTTCTTCTTATCCTTATAAAGCTAATTAAAAAGGTCTAAAGCTAGGTACTATATTATATTACCGGTATATATAAGAGTACCCTAATAGTCGTCCTCTAGTAGGAAGCGGGTATCCCTCCGCTCGCCCTATATCTAAGAACTTATACGATAATAGGCCCTAAAAGATAATAATAGCCTATCGATAATATATACCTAAGCCCGATATAAGGTAGTCGTATAGGAATATAGAGTAAGGAATAGGGGATCTATAGCTCTACGAGAATAACTAACGAAATAAGCTAGGATAATATAGATAGTTAAGGTATAAGAAGCTAGTAACTAGCTTAATAGCTAATACTAACTAAAGAACTAGTAGATACGATAAAGGTAGAGAAGAAAATAGATTACGGTAGCTATAAAGAGAGAGGTAACCTAGCCGGGCTAGTAACTCCTAGCCGTATAGTTAAAGGATATAGTAAGAGAGAAGAGGATCTTTAAGGGATAGTCCCGCCCCTAGAGTATAATAGCTATACTAATTAGAACCGAATACATTAGCCTTAGAGTATACCTTATAAGATAAAGAGTACTAGATATTACTCCCGAATATACCTATAGGTACCGAGCGTAAACCCTAAAGTACGTTATAATCTTCTACCTAGAAAGGTAAGAGTTAAGATAGTAACTCTTCTAAGCTATAGGCTCGGACTAGAAGATCCTTATATAGACTAAGCGAGGGCTAAACGCCGCTACGAAATAAATACTTTAAGAGTCTATCCTAAAATAATTCTCTCTAGCGAGAGAAGAGGAAGAAGAGAGAGAGAGGAGAGAAGAT
Organism: Cladosporium phlei; assembly: GCA_003614995.1. Taxonomy (NCBI): domain Eukaryota; kingdom Fungi; phylum Ascomycota; class Dothideomycetes; order Cladosporiales; family Cladosporiaceae; genus Cladosporium; species Cladosporium phlei. The sequence goes on from QZFA01000143.1 coordinate 136,572, forward strand.
AGAGCTTAAGAGCCTAGTAAGAGGAAGGAGCT